>JARFXV010001899.1:132500-255000 GCA_031761425.1 Cosmopolites sordidus | reverse complement strand
CTTCAGCATGCTTCCAACCTTCACGGTCCTGGGCTTTCCTCTGCCACTCGGGTCCAATATACTTAACGATGTCATCAATCCATCGTGCTTTCGGTCTTCTTCGCGGACGTTTGCGATCAAGCGGTATCCACTCCAGGATTGCCTTGGTCCATCTGTCGTCCCATCGCCTCGCTATATGGCCTGCCCATCTCCATTTCAACTGTTTTACTCTTCCAATGATGTCACAGACTTTTGTTTGTTCCCTGATCCATGCGCAGGACTCTCTGTCTCGTCTTGTAATGCCAAGCATACATCTTTCCATTCCCCTCTGTGCCACCCGAAGTTTTTGAATTGATTGCGATGTGAGTGTCCAGGTTTCACTTCCGTATGTCATAACGGGTAGAACGCACTGATCGAATACTTTTCTTTTCAGGCAAAGTGGGAGTCTGCTCTTAAACACTATGTTGAGCCTACCAAATGCCTGCCAGCCACATTTAACACGCCGTTCCACCTCCCGGGCGGTATTCCCCTCCATGGAAATCCTCTGTCCAAGATATATAAAGCTGTCCACAATCTCTAAATCCCTTCCTAGAACTGAAATTCTTCTGTCCTGAGCGAAGTTATTGAACATAACCTGACTCTTTTTCAGGTTTATTTTCAAGCCAAATGGTTCGCCAGCCCTTTGCAGTTCTTGTATGCGTCTTTGCAGCTCCTCTGGGTCTTGTGAAATGAGAATAATATCATCTGCAAATCTAAGATGGTTTAAGTTTGCACCACTGATCTTTACACCATCCTGTTTCCAATCCAGTTTACGGAATACTTCTTCAAGGCCAGCCGAGAAAAGAATAGGCGATATTGCGTCACCCTGCCGTACACCTCGTTCTATATTAATTCCCACTTCAAGATCATCAAGGTGAATTGTGGCTGTAGCTCCATCATATATCGATTTTAATAGGTTTACATAGGCTCTCTCTACACCTTGGCTAAGCAGTGCATCCATTATCACATGCTTTGAGATGGAATCAAATGCTTTTTCGTAGTCGATAAAAGCCAAGCACAGTGGCTTGGTGTATTCGTTGTGCCTTTCTATGACCTGCTGTACAACCTGGATGTGATCCATTGTACTCAATCCACTTCTGAATCCTGCTTGTTCTCTTGGTTGTGCGTCATTCAGTTTTTTTAATATTCTTTTAGAAATTATCTTAGTGAAAACTTTGCACATCACTGATAGGAGGCTTATTGGACGGTAGTTCTTTAAATCTTCCTGTGCTCCTTTTTTATGTAAAAGGATCACTTCTGCATTTTTCCACAAGTCAGGTCCTTTTTGTTCTTTGAGGCATTTTGAGTATAATTTTGCCAGTGTTTTATGTAACGTCCGACCACCAGCTTTTAGCATTTCGACAGTTACCCTATCCTTTCCTGGAGCCTTGCCGTTCTTAATCAATTCTATAGCATTTGTTACTTCCTCCACTAGGATATCTGGCATTATATATTGTTCTTCCGTGGGTATTGCTGTCCCTGACTGGCTCTGATCTTCATATAACTGGGAATAAAACCTTCTGACAATCTCTAACATTTGGGTACGCGTCCTGCACACTGTGCCATCGTCACGCTTTAAAGCATATATTTGCGTTCTTTTGTTTCTCAGCTTCTGTTTAGCTACTATAGCACTATATATATTATATATATTAGCACTATATATATATATATATATATATATATATATATATATATATAATAAAATATAAATAAACCGAAATACTCACAACACAAATTCTCAATTTATATCAGGCACCGATTTAACTTTAAACATTTTTTTGTTATTTTAAAATTGAATAGAATGAATGAAAACAATTCAAATTAAAAACTGGCTATTAATTCTATTATTAGTGCATGTTAGCAAGCTAACATTTAAAAGCTTTATACACATAAACAGATTTGTAGCAATAACAAGTGGATAGAAGGGAACAAAAAAAAAAGAATGAAGTATACTTACATCAATATCTGTTATCATTTCCTTGGTGGATACAGTCGTGTCGATTCTTCTTATGGATCCTTCGTGAATATTTATATCTAAATTCAGCTTTTGATAACGTCTTAGCAGAAATACGATCGGAATAGGTAGAATTCCAGCTAGAATCATGCAGGCGGCGATGGCAAGTACCCATCCTGGGTAGTTCTTTTTGACTGAGTCTCCCTGAAAAACAAAAAAATATCTTTTATTATCTCCAAACTTTTTATTTATTATGCCAAGTGTTATGGAAAAATAATTTCCCTAAGACAGTTAAAAACTACATTCTGTTTTTCTGATTCTATTTTATAAATCACGAATCTACTGTATCAAATGACGAGTAACGATTTATTGAAATTGTGAATATGGGCCTAAATCAGGAGAATATAACCGATTCAACTTAGCAACTGAATTAAATTGTTATTTTTATACACATTCAAATACAACAGCTTTCAAACTCCATGACAGCATAATAATGATGGCTCCTTTCAAACAACACAATTTTTGTCTAATTTCCAAGGCCTACTATTGCTATATTAGCATCTTTTAGTTCCTGCCGACTGCAGATTCTTTGAGTTATTTTTGCTAATTGTTCTAAAACGGCTACTCGAAATATGAAATGTGACATAACAATTTTTATTTCGATTTTTAAGGTTTGTCAAATTATGTTAAAAAAATACGGCGTTGCATTTTAAAAATATTGTTTTGGAAGCTATTGAAACAATCGGGCAACACCGGAAAGCATTGTTTGTAATGTTTTCTTAGAAAAGTTATTTCCTACAATTTTGCGTTTGGAACTACTAGTCTATCACTTCAAATAAAAAAGTTAGCCTGTCAGATTGAAAAAAAAACTGTATATTCACGTTTAGTTACACGTTTTCTGAACCAGTTTTTTTTCAACTCTTTTTTTAAGCCGCACTTATGTTTCAACATTTGTCCTTTACTGCTAAAATAATTTATAGTAATATTCAAACCGTCTATATTTTTATCTTATCTATTGGCGTTAGCATATGGTATACCCTTCTTTATTCTAAATATACGGGGAACTTGTTTTAGTTCCTTTTCCTATATAGTTAACTATACTATTTTTAAGCTTTTTGCGAAGAAAAATGATTCCCTTGTTATTTTCACTTGCCAAGATTACTATTTTAATCATCCAAAACTTACTCGAGAGTGTTGTCCAGCTTACTTGGAAACAAAAGGTTTCTTTTATTTCTTTCATAGCTTTCATCTTAATTCCGTCATTGGATTGTGGCTTAATATCTTTTTAGTTATTTATTTAATTCATTTTTATGATTATTTATTGTCATAATTATTGTTACTTTAATGATTTCCAGCTCCTATTATTTTGGATTAGATTATCAATGTTCCTTGAAATTCGATCTTTACTTTGCTGTGCAAATATTTTTGTATTTGGGTTTTCGACTTTTAAATTTTAAAAGAATTAACTTCATTTTTTACATTTTGTATCCTCGTTTAAGATTTTTTGAAATTCGCCATTTCTTTCACCGTTTTCATTTTAATTTGGTCATTAGATTGTAGCTTAATATATTTTTAGTTATTTATATAATTAATTTTAACGATTATTTATTGTCACAATTATTGTTATCTTAATGATTTTCAGCTCCTATCATTTTAGATTAGATTATCAATATTTCTTGAAATTCGATCTTTGCTTTGCAAATATTTTTGTATTTGTGTTTTCGGCTCTTATATTTTAAGAGAATGAACTTCATTAATTAGCAATCAGTCGATAAATGATTTCTCATTCTTAGTTATATTCTCTGAATCTCAGTTTCTTCATTTATGTATTTTATATTGAAAATATAAGGCAGAAAACAGAATATTCTTTGATGGCAATTAATATTATGTAAAAAAAATACATAAAAATCAGGCAACGTTGCAAATATTGAACTAATTGAGATATACAATTTTGCTACATCCTCGATACTTTCCAAATGTATTACCGACAGATAAATCGGCACATGATCTAAACATATTAACATGATCAACAAAATTATTAAGGGAGATCTATGATGAAATTAAGGTGAAAGGCAAAAGGGTCGGTCCAGAAATAAATAATGACAAAACAAAGGTGATGGAAAAAAATAATTAATCTAAGAAGATTAACATATGAAGAAATTTACGTATTGCGAAACGAAACTTAAAAAACATCACAGGAATATCAGCATTCTGTCCTATGATTTAAACTCTCAAAAGAACATCATCATCAAAAGAACACGAAAGTTATGGTCTATAAGGCACTTATTTGGCCAGTAGTCGCTTGTAGCTGCGAGATGTGGACCATTAGAAAAAAAATTGAAGAGATGTTTACAGTATTTGAAAGAAAAGTACTCAAAAGAATTTTTGGTGCTGTGAATGACAATGCAATCGAAAGGATCAGGTATAACTTCGAACACAATTAATTATATAAAGATCTGGATATTATAGAATATGTGATCGTTCAGCGAATTCGATGGGCGGGACACGTGGCGAGAATGCCAGAAAATCGAAAACCAAGAAAAATCATATAGGAGCGAATAGACGGTAACACAAAAAAACCAAAGACACGATGACAACCATATAAGAAGATATGCCGAAAAACGTATTGTATATTAAAACCTGGTAAAGGGTTGCTGGAGATCGACCCAGTTGATGGCTAAGGTTGAAGGAGGTCTAGCCTGATGGGTTGTAGCTCCATAAGAAGAAGAAGAAGAAGATAAGATGGCTAAAAATCTTTAAGGGTAAAAGTGAAAGGATCCCCTGGTATGATACATCAATCCATATAATCTTTTTATAATTAAAATATCGGAAAAAACATAATGGTGAATATGTCATACAATTTTTTAGTCGTCAAAAAATAACATTTTATACATGATATGTTGGAAGGGGGTAAAACGACTATCTTCATTATATTTGCATTATCATAGAATTAGTAACCATGAGTCAGGGGAAATGTGTGTTCGACATTAAGGTATATTGCAAAAAATAATGGTTGTATAGCTCAACGGTTATTTTGTTGCTGATTCAATAATAATCGTAATGGGCCGGTACAGTCTGTTCGGAAAAAAATTGATTTAGAAACATGAAGGGAAATAACTGTAAGTGCGCTCTTAAATATAAAGAGAATCAGACCGTTTGGTCGATGTAATCCATGGCATTATGCTCGTCGTGATGCAGTTTCATTGGACAAACCGGACAGGAACTTACAATGTAATTTGCAGTCAGAGTTGAGATAAGGTTTACGTTGAGCCACCCCCAAAATCTTGAAGAGTTGAAACTCTACAATCAGCAATAAATAACCCGAATTCCAGTAGAAATGTTGCTCCGTGTAATGAATAATTTGCGTTTGAGGTTGGAAACGAGTTTACAAAGAGACTGGGGTCACCTTCTAGACTTTATATTTTGATTAGTTACTGAGTTTTTATTATGGCCCATTTTTCTACCACACCCCGGATTATACAATCTAATATATTCATTCTTTTTTCGATAAATACAGGTCCAATAAGAATCTGGACTGAGGTCAGAAAAAAACATTTATTGAAGAAATATGTAAATTAACTGCATAATTTTCAAAATTTGCTGCCTTCCTGCATATACTGCTGCCTGCAGTTTTTACAGTCTTCATACGCCTCCTGGAAGTCCGCAACTGCTATTCAAGCACTCCGTTGAAGCCTGCTCCAATCGTCCTGAAACAATGTCCTTTCAGCCTGCTCTTGTTCCGAGGGAACAAAAAAAGTCTGTGGGAGCCACATCTAGACTATAATGTGGTTGTGGTAGCGTTATAATGTTGTATGTGGCCAGTATCTCCTTCACAATTAGCGACGTTTGACTGGATGCGTTGTCATGATGCAACACCCAGGAATTGGTGATCTCTCTTCGAATGCAGCGGACCCTCATCTTCAAACCCTCGAGTACTCTGCGTAAAATTTGTCGTTCACTGTTTGGTCAGTGGGCATAAACTCCTTGTGGACCACACCTTTTACATCAAAGAGAACAATGAACATCGATTTCACTCTTGACTTATTCATGCGAGCTTTTTTTGGTCGAGGAGATGCGTTTGTATGCCACTAAGAACCTGGCTTTTTGGTCATTCATCGTACTTGAAGATCCAGATTTAGTCACCGGTTATCACTCTGTTCAGAACATTTGGATCAGTCTCCAAACGTTCCAATAGTTCACGGGTTAATCATCACATGTTGTACCTTCTGCTCGCCTGACAAAACCCTTCGGCACCAACTTCGCGCACATCCTTCGCATTTGCAAATAATTACAATTGAATACACATTTGATTTATGCAAATTCAACTCCTGCGTCATCAAACGAACACTTAACCGACGATCAGCGTGTTATTTATCTTCTACGTTTTCCCGTCCTCCTTTTGAATCTTTTTGAACATGCGTTCTGGACATGATTTAACGGACGACCTGATCTTCCCCAATCTTCAAGACCCATGTCTCCTTCTCAGAAGTTTTAAAACCAGAGCTGAGCTGATAAGGCACCAGTCGCTTTAAAGCCTTTTTAAAATAATATCTTAAATTTCCTGACTTATTTTACTCATTTTATTCATTTCGTTAAAAACCGTCCACTGAATATTTCGCAGCGAAATCGACTTAATATTGAAGAATGAATATTTATTTGTCGGAGCAAAAAATTGAAATCGCACAAAACCTCTAAGTGCAAAAAATGCAAATGCTTTTGTTACACCCTAGTAATCAGTGGCGGCTCGTGGATTTTTAAAGTGGGAGGGCGTAGAAAAAAATAGTGCTGCTGAAGAACTTTTTTACTTTCCCCTTCCTTCTTTTTACTTTTCGTGCTATTGAAACCATATACAGGAGGTGAATCAGGAGAATGAGTTAAAGGAAATAAACTGAACGGAAATTAAATATGATATTTTGCTCTGAAAAATTGTTTATTGTGATAAATGCTGGAGAGGCGGCGCGCCAACGCCCTTCCTCACGAGCCGCCGGGTAGTAATATTAACACACACAACAAAACATATTATTAGCACATCTATTATTAAATAATATTTACGACATACCTTTTCTGCACTCCAAGCTGAATATTCCAGTGGTTCCACCACCATCGATACAATTGACGAGGTCAAAATCACAACCATGATTGAAGGCGCTAGAAAACGCCATGTTACCTGCCAGTAAATTCCTGGTCTGTAACCTGTCATTTCGTAGATGTCGTTGGTAAACCGTTTGTGACCGTAGACATAGATCACTGCTATCATCTCCATCAGAGCTACAACAACGAGCCCAATAGTACCGGCGAAGGAATCGAACATGCTGAGCCAATATTCACCAGCTCCAGTGGTGAAGATTAAGCCAATAAGGAAACACGTTAAACAGACGGATGCTGAAAGAAAAGATACATTTGTAAATGTAAGAGTTTTCATATTAACTCACTGAAGGCAGGCCTGACATAAATATAAATAATTTATTGCCATCTGCCGATAATAATTTAAGTTAGTATAATATAACCTATATTCCAGTAAAATATATTGATATTTAGTGTATTTATTGTTAAATTTAAAAATACTAGACGGATAATATTATTCCAAAAGGAACCAAGCGTCAAAATCTAATTTTTCAACTTATTGGCACCAAGCGATTTCTTTTACGTTGTTTTAGTTATCCCAAAAAGATGCAACCGCCAGATACAATACGGCGACTTCTGTTGACAAAAGGACCAAGCGACAATTCACAAAATACAAATTTCTAATTCATCGAAAACGACAATTTCCTTTTAGATATTTATGAACTTGTCGCTTGGTTTTTTCTGAAACTCTATTTTTGTTATGATCGCGTGCGATTACGGCTGTGGGCTTGAAATTTCATCGACTTTGAAGATTCAGGCAGGGAATTTAATCCCGAAAGATGTTGATTCGGATACGATCAAGGCAGCAAGTAACAGTAATTGAAACCAATAGAGAAACGAATAATTGATGGAAGAAAGAGCAAATTTTAAAGACAGGCTCAAGAAGGGCAGAAAAAGAAAATTTCCTGATCAGACATTTAAAACACGAAAGTTATTACATGATTTAAACAAAAGACACTACACAGTAAAAGCTAAACTTGTTGAGCCAAAAAAATCATATATTTCGATTGCAATTGCCTGCTAAAATGTAATCAACAAATTTCGGTTTCCGAGGAAGAAAAACTTTTTTCTAAATTTTGGCAACTGCAATAGTACAACACTCAAACAATATTTATCTGCGGTACATTAAAACAGCAAGGTATCAAGAGAAAGAGAAATCATGAAAGTAATAAAAGGAAAATCATTCGCACTTATAAACTTAGTAACAAAACTATTTGCAGAAATTTCTATATTGAAACTGTTCAAATATTAACTAAAAGAATCGATACAGCTCTAAAAAGATTTCCATCGGAAACCTTATCGACGAGAGATGAAAATCAGGTGTTAGAGTCAGTAAACTTTTGTCTGAAGAAACTATAGAAGCAGTAAAGTATCATATTGCAAAAATCGCCACATACATAAGTTTTTAGTTTCGGATTTAACACTACGTAAAATGTTTACATTATTTTTAGATGAAAACTCAGATGAATCGAAACCAAATGTGTCATATTCAAGTTACAAAAAATGTCTATCAGCACTTTAATCTAAGAAGAAGAAAAGGTAGAAGTATTAGGGTTAGAGGAGCATCACCAACTAAGGCTATTTAGCGACTAAATCTACAGCTTAACGTGGGTTCCGAATCACGGTCATCAGCCACCGTCAACCCAGGCCAGCACCCCCCTCAGGCTATCAACCCTTGGTTTAGGCTTATCCATAAGTCTATCAGGAAGCCTACCGACTGGAGAGTGACCAACGTAGAACACTTCTCGGATGCATCCGGCCTTACCCAGGCTTTAATTGGCGTGACTGAGGGAAAATTGGTTGTCGGATTTTATACTCTCGCCTAGAGACAATCACAGATATTTAAGAAGTAAACAGACAGAAGAAAGAAAGAAAAACAACTATCCGAGCGCTGGAATCGAACCAACTACCGCGTCAATGGGGTTCGGCACAGCAGCGTCAGGCCGCTGCTCTTACTGTCCGCGCCAACGCTACCGGCATCTAAAAAGAAAACTATCCAAAACAGTAAGTAACATATGACGATAAAACAAAAACACAACACACTCACTTACTTAATGAACATCTACTGATTGCGGAAGTAGCTCGAAAAATGATGAAAGAGGATATGGAAAGAGCAACCAAGGTCCAATCTTTGAAGCGATAACTAATGATATACAGAAATTAATAGGCCTGCCCAAAATACCAACAAACATTGTGTATTGTATTTTAGTCATTGTACAATGAAGGGGTATATACAGGGTAGTAGACTAACAGACCATATTTTCTCTTGTAGAAAGAGGGAAACCGGAAGAGGGCCGCAAAAAGTTGGTTCTTGCCTTAAGAAATTCATTGAGAAACATTTGCCTCCTGGTACAAAGGAATTAGTTGTGTAGCTTGACTCATGTGGCAGGCAAAATAGAAAGATTAAGATTGTATTAATGCTTAAAGCAGTTTTAGGATCTCATAAATTATTAAAACATATTTATTTTAAGTTTCTCATGCCTGGCCACAGTTACCTCCCCAATGATACATATTTCGGTGAAATATAGAGAGATCTAAAACATCAGCTCAGAGTATATACTTTGAATGAGTGTAAGCAAATCATCACAAATTGCTCTAGAAAAAGCGAAATGAAAAAATGAGTATAGAGGACCTGGAAAAAACATTGTGAATCGAAAGACCGATTTAAACAGCAAAAAAATTAGTTGGCTGAAGGTAAAGGTAATAAAAATTAGTAATGCTAGTGCATATTCTATATTTTTGAAGTACATACATAAAGAAGAATAATATAGAGATAAATATAAACAAAGAATTGAGAAGAAAGCCTTCAAAATTGTGTTTTGTTGTGCCACATCTGAAAATATTGTATCCAAGAGGCAAAGCTGTATCAGACAAAAAACTTGCTGATATTAACAGTTTAATAATAGTTGCTCCAGCAGCCGTTACAAGCTTCTATGAGTGCCTTCAATCAAGCAACTTCGAAGATGATATGGACGGATTTGGACGAACTGTGGACTTTGAAATAGAAGACGACAGCGACGATGTATAAACATAACATATCTAATTATTGTTATTATTAGTAAATGCGTTTCGAGTTAAATAAACCCAATTATTGTATCTTTTAAATTTATAAAGAATCTAGAAAAAGACCCAAGTTTCATTTACAGCAAATCTAAAAAAAAAACCAGGTGCCAAACTGATCAAAAATCTATTTTGACAAAAATATTTCATTTTCAAAAACTGACATGAAATAAAATCGAAAATATAGCGTCTTTGGTATTTTGATAATACTAATACCTGTTTTTTTTTTTATAAAATAGAACTTTAGATCATAATTACTCAAATGTTCAAAAATGTCGCTTGGTTCTTTTTGGTATAACGTTATCCAGGTGAACCCTATAAAAGTGAAAGAGCAAATTCCATATTAGACATTTGATGCATTATCAGTTTCGAAAACATAAGAATGCCACTAATGCCTCAAATACCTTTAATGCTATTTATCCTCATGCCTTGTATAGTAAAATATGTCAGCCTTGGTTTAAAAAGTTATTAACGTTGATTTCAATCTATTTTGTTGGATCAAATTCAAGCTGATCCCAAACAAACCATCCAGGAATTAGTCACAAAGCTTAAAACTTGATTGACCACAATATAACTTTTTTTAAAATAACCGAACAAAGTGCAAAAAGAAATAATGTAGAGGCCATTTCAATTTGCAGTCGAAGTTTCATAAAAATACACTTTTTAAGGGGGGTTGCGGGGGCATAAAAAATAAATATACGCCCATTTTGTAAATTCAAATCCTACACACCTGTTCGCACAGATATTCGCTAAGGAGGAGGGTTCATAAAAATCAACTCCCAATGGGGGTTGCTGGGCGTAAAAGACAAATATACTTGGAATTTTGAAATTTGAGAGGAACGAAACATCGTTCCTTCGCAATTTTGTCTTCATGAAATTTATAGAAAAAATTGTCAAATAGCAGGTAAAAGTCACGAAATTCTAAACATAGTTTTATATTAATGTTCAGCTCTACAGGCCTAGTAGCCCTTGGCTTTGAGTTCTTTTCCATCTTTTTCGGTACAAAACATCATTCTTACAATCCCTGACTTTCCTCAAATCATTCATCACTTCAGCCAGTCTTTCATCCTCGGTCGCCCTCTTCTTCTCTTTCCTTTTCTCTCGTAACAGTATTCTTTTAACCTATCTCTTGCCGGGTATTGTCGTTATATGCTCCAGCCATCTAGCTCTCTGCGCACTCACCACCTGAACAATGTTTGATTTTTTGCACAGTTATTCTGTTTCTCTATTTCTTCTTTTTCCAAACTCATTCTGAACTTTAATTTCTTTAAAAATCCTCCTTAATATTTTACGATCGCAAACTTCCAGCTGACTTTCTTCCTTCTTTGTCATTGTCCATGTCTCGCACGCATAAGTAACCGTGGGCCTTAGTATTGTGTAGCGTTCAAAAATTCTTGATGGCTACTGGTAGGTTTGTTTTGGGTGAAATTTTAACTGAAAGAGCTCCTGTATCGTTAGGACAAGGCCAAGACAGTCTAACTCCAAATCTCCAGGTGAGCGGACGTTTTCGCGCCTTACCCTTCCGACAGAGTTACGTAGGTTTGTTGGCCAAGTCATGCTTGGGTTGATTTTTCTGATATTCTTGTAGAGGGTTTTACGACCCGGCAGTAAAGAATCCGATCAACAGAGACCAGGCCATTGAAAGACCATCTATTTCAGAGCCCGACCATTGTAGAAACCTTACTCTTTTTGGGTCCCCATGGCATAGTAATCGGTTAGTCAGATCGAAATTATTTCTGGACCCCCGCATAGGGATACCTGATTGCCCGTAGTCGTACGCAGGGTTTTTGGACACCCAGTACAGGATAGGCGAGAAGAAGAACATAAGGAAATAAGGCCCGATAAATACATTTTTATTATATTTGCCTGTACTGATAAAGATCACAGTTACCATTTATTTTTTATTATCTAATTGCCGTCTGACCATGTTTGTTTGTTTTGTTTACCCTTGAGTTTTATATATATATATATATATATATATATATATATATATATATATATATATATATATATCTTTTTACTATTGTCAGAATAGAGGTAACAACCTCTAATATATAAGTATAGAGACCAGAGTCGTTTCTCTATTTCTTTCTCTTCATCTCCTTTACATGTTAGTGTGACTCCTAGGTATTCAGTTTGCTGAACTATATCTATCGTATCTTTCTTATTTAATGCAGAATCAATGACTAAATTAGGGGAAAGTGCTCTGGTACTATATTTCATTACATATAGTTGGTCTTCTTCTGGTTAATTATTAGGCCATATTCTCTTCCCTTTCCTTCCAACATTTTGAATACCTTTACCATTTCTTTCTTGAATCTCGTCATCAAGATGAAAGTAATTTTAATCATAAAAAAATCAATTATTACTAAAATTTAATTTACGCCCAGCGAAACGGGCGGGTAACAGTTAATATTAAATACATTGCAATTCAATATACTCAAAAAAAAACAAAAAAAGTTACTGGTTAAGCTAATAATATTTTATTGATTGGGATGTTGGTATCTCTTGTAATTTGACGATTCGGAGGTGCAGACGAAATGCAGCGTCGCTTGTTGCGGTTAGTACTTGGATGGGTAGCCCACCGAGGAAAGACCAGGTTTGCGTATTGCATTTCATCAAAAGGCAAGGGTGCAAAATACGGCAGGGAATTGTGCTACACAGTCACGCAAATCGAGAATATATAACGACGGATATCTTCTGAGAGGTATTCTACGTTAGTCACTCGCCAGTCGGTAGGCTTCTCGAAAGACTGAAGGTTAAGGTCGTGGGGAGCAACAAGGATTTATCGGTAGCTAATGACGGTTGTTCGGAGTCCACGTTACGCTGTAGGCCCGGTCGCTAATAACCTTAGTAACTGATGCGTTTCTAGTTATTAAAATAAACTGTGTGATAATAATTAAAACACTTGGTATTTGTTTCACAATATATTCAAGATACTCTCTGACATGTTTCAGTCTCGCGACAATTCTCAAAAAGAGTTATCTTTTTACTAAACTAAAGTTTCAAAGTTCTGTCTAATGGAGATCAGTTTATTCTTAGACTGTCTCGTTAAATTTATGACTCTTTCAATAATTGGGGTATTTCTGAAGTCTAGCTGGGTGTTTGTTAGCGCTTTACCGTCATATATGGCTTTTTTAATTTCAGAAATTTCCAAGTAATATAACAGCCTGCTTGTATTGCAGTTATGTATTAATTTGGGATTGTTGGTATTAGAAAGATGGTTCTGATCTATGAAATATTCTGCAAAGCAAAGCATATATATATATATTCTGCAAATATATATATATATATATATATATATATATATATATATATATATATATATATATATATACATATATATATATATATATATATATATATATATATATATATATATATATATATATATATATATATATATTTATATATATATATATATATATATATATATATATATATATATATATATATATATATATATATATATATATATATAGCGTCACACATATTACATTTTATTTCGTATACTCCAGATTTGTCACAAAATGTTGCTCTTTCTTTACTTTCTTTTCTCGTTATCTTTTTAAGGTATTGCGGCATCAAAATTTTACCAACAAACAAACAGATTACCAATGAAAAAGCCCCCTAAGCCCCTTTCTACTAGAAATTTACATGGCTAATTTTGAAAATAATTTATTTAACGACACTAATTATACAAGACACGTACATTTTTGGTCCAGATATATCGATGATATTATCTCCATATGGACTGGAACTTGAATTTTTAAATAGTGTAAACATAAAAATCCAGTTCATAATAGAAATAAATATGGATTATTCATTAAATTTTTTAGATTTAAAAATAATAAGAACACCGAATAAATTAAAATTCGAAATATTTAGAAAACCCACGTATACTGATACAACTATGCACGCAAGTTCAAATCAGTCAAGGAATGTAAAAATGTTCGTTTTTCATAGTATGACCCACAGACTTCTAACAATTCCACTTATAAAAGAGAGCTATGAAAAATAAATTAATATTATCAAAAATACTCCAAAGAATAATAGATATCAACCCAGCATTATAAAAAAATTATACAAAACAAGATTAAGAAAAACAACATCAAATATTTTCATGCCGCAACACCCGAAAAAGATTCTAAAAATTGGCATGTTATAAACTATATTCATAAATTAAGTTTCTGAATCACAAATAATTTAAAGGTAATTTTTTTTTTAAGGTAAAGTATTAGGGTTAGAGGCGCATCAGTAACTAGGCTATTTAGCGAAATAATTTAAAGAAAGAACATATTAATGTTATCTTTGTTAATAAGAATAATCTTGCATCGATGCTAAATAATAACAAAGAAAGAGCAAAATTGAGTATACGAAATAAAATGTAATATCTGTGACGCTATATATACAGGCGAAACGGAAAGATCTCTCAATGAAATCTCTAAAATAACATAAATACTCAATTTTACACAATCAAGGAAAGACGGGCTTTGTCGAACATTGTATAGATCAAAATCATTTTTTTTACACCAATAATGTCAAATTAATACATAGCTGCAATAAAAGCAGGCTATTAAATTACTTCGAAATTTCTGAAATTAAATAAGCTATATACTACGGTAAAAAAGTAACAAACACCCAGTTAGAGTTCGGAAATACCCCAATTATTGAAAGTGTCATAAATTTAAGAAGACAAAAAACTGACTCTATTAGGCAGAATTTTGAAACTTTAGTTTATACATAACTCTCTTTGAGAATGGTCGTGAGGCTGAAACATGTCAGGGAATATCTTGAATATATTGTAAAACAAATACCAAATGTTTAAGTTATTATCATTGTTACTATGTTTCACCAAGAGCCAAACGCGCAATCGATCGAAACTATTGTTAATGATAAACTACATGTTTCATTTCTTGATAATTATGTGAAAAACAAATTTGAACTATAAATTTACCTGTAATATACTGTTTGCTGACTCTTTTCAATATGTCTATATCAAATACAGTACAAAGCATTCCTTCAAGTATACCAATCTGTGATCCGATTCCTAGAGAGAGAAGCATCACAAAGAACAGAATTGCCCAAAATGGGGCTAGAGGAAGTTTAACGATGGCTTCAGTGAAAACAATAAAAGCCAGTCCTGTTCCACCAGCAGCCTAAAATAAATAATTTCACTGACTTTTTAATTCATATTCAATTTTCTGCATTACTTACTTTGTTTAGCTCAGTTTCAAGAGAGCAATTTTCTGGGTTATTACTAAAAAAAAAATAAAATTTTAATAAATATATATATATATATATATATATATATATATATATATATATATATATATATATAGGACTAAATCATGTTAAAATGAATCGTCTAACATCGTCTTTTCGCTACGAGAAGAATGATTTTTTTAATAAAATTGAAAAATATGGTTTTGATTTGGAGTCGGAGGATTTTAGGATTTTGGAGGATTTTAGCAAAAAAACAGAAGCCGGATATTAAAACAAAATTCTGGTCTGGATTATAGATTTGGCCCACTTTCCTTTAAACTGATAAACAAAATTACCGTATACGGTAGTGCAAAACATTGCTTATTTTATTTTTAACTTTGAGAGACTATAGTTTCGTAAACAATGCTACATTATCAAACACGACTTTAAAACTTTTAATTTTAGTTTTAAAGTCGTGTTTGACAATGTAATGTTATTTACGAAACTACTAGTCACACAAAATTAAAAATAAAATAAGTGACAAAGGATAAAGTAAAAATTTGTTGTATTCCATATTATTAAAGCATTTCATACTCAAATAATCATAGTTTGGTATGATTTACATAGATGCAAAGATTTAATGAATGCAAAATGAAATATTAAAATGCAACTGAAAATGAACAAAGATATTGATTTAGTTGGAGAACATCTTACATGTATAATACAGGAAGGGCTATTATCGAAAAAAAAATGTGACTTATCTGGATAAGTACTAGAGCACTTCAAGATAAAGCTAGATTCACTGCAGAGATAAGAAATGTAAAAAAGTTTTTATTAATTCAAATTTGAATTAATGAATTTGAATAATGGATCGAAGGTCCGAAGCCCAAGTTCTATACAAGAGTAATGTATATATAAAATATATCCTATACAATAAAACCATATACATTAAGTAGAATAAAACGAATTATCTTGAATGTTATCTTGAAAAGGGAAGCTTAAAAAAATATTTGGAGCAAAAAAAAATTAGGGGGTATTAAAGATTGAGATGAATTAAAGGATCAACTGGTAAAATGAAAGAAATTTATAAAGCAGTAAATACAGTAGTTAGAGCATATATAGGGTGATTATTTTAGTGCATTCGCACTTTAAATTCTATTAAAACAACCTTGAATCTATTTATTTTTTGTGAAATTACATTTAATGACATTAATGTTTGAAAACAATTTCGGGCAAATGTCCGCGGTGGCTACTTCTGACTAACAGCATTCTGTCAATCCAATTTCCGACCACTTTTTCAAGTCAATCAGGTCTTATGTCCGCAATTCTCCGAGTTATCTTGATTTCCAAGGCGTCAATCAGTATAGACCAAAGATTTAATATATCCCCCAAATAAGGCATGACCTTGTTTCTCGAAATCATTTTCTCACCGAATAAATTGGTTCTTTAATAAATTGATTGTTTCATTGGCTGTATAACAAGTGCAGCTATGTATGACTGTTGGAACAACATCTCGTCCAGATCAAGACCCTTCAAATTAGGAAGTAAATAATTATAGATTATCGCTCTATAATGATCCCCTTTAACGGTAACGTGCTTTCCAGCTTGATTTTAAAATAAATACTGATGCCACCGGCGTACAATCTGCACCGGACAATCTGCTCCATTTTTGTACATACAACGGTAATTATTGGGTCATTTGCGGATTATTTTCATTCCAAATGCCTCAATTATTAACGTAATCTTTTAAGCAAAAATGAGCTTAACCGTTGAAGAAAATTTTGCTGATAAATTCTGGGTCAAGTTGCAATTGATTTTGAGCCCATTCACCGAACGTACGACGCAAATGATAGCCTTGCGGCTTCAGTTCTTAGATAAGCTGGATCTTGAAATGCACCAGACCAAGATCTTTACACAAAATTTTCCGAGTCGAATAACAAAGCCCAATTTCCTGCGAATGGCGACGAACTGATAAATTTGGATTTTCATCAACACTACCAGCAACAGAGGCGATATTTTCTTCAGAACGCACCGTTTTTTTGATTTGTTTTTGTTTTAATACCAAGGAACGTGAAATACATTCGGGATTTGTCGATAATTCAGCGAATACATCACTCGGTTTGGTAATTATGTTCACCATAAAATTCACGATGTGTTCTATAAGTCTGGCGTACAAGAAACTGATTTTAATAATAAATTTACCAATTAATAATCATTGGTCTGATATTAAAGGTTCCATGATTATTTATAAGACTGTACTGAATAATTTTGACACTAGAGGCCCGCAAACTTATATTTTGTTTGACAGCGACCCCTATTAAAAGCTCGGACACACACAATGTAGGAATTACTACAAGACCGTAGAGAGATTTCCATAGTATTCTACAAACCTTTAAGGGCATTTATATATATTTTTATAGTTTTGTTTTATAGTTAGTTTGTTTCTGTCTCGTTTACAGTACAGTCAAGTGTTTAAGTCGATTTTATATAAAATGGCAAGTTCTAATCGTCTATTTTGCAAAAATCTGGCGGATTTATTTTGTTATATATGCGAACGATTTATTTTAAAGTCACAAGCTAGATATATATATATATATATATATATATATATATATATATATATATATATATATATATATATATATATATATATATATATATATATATATATATACGAGGAAATCGAAAAAGTCTATCTTTTATATTTTAAGTACCAAATTGGAGATCAAGATAAAAGTAGGGCTCCTCATATTTTCTGGGTGAGTTGTCGCGTAAATTTATTAAGAAAAATTGTATGTTTGTAGTTCCTATGGTGTGGATAGAACCTACCGACCGTGTAAGCGATTACTTCTTTTGTATCACTAAAATATGAGGAATTTTAAAAAAGCAAAGGGACAAAATTCAGTATCCAAATTTGGCTTCTGTACTTAGGCTAGTTTCCTCATAGCCAGGATGTACCGATATCGATTGCGCTTGATCTTCATCAGGATCTGATCCACAATTTCCTGAGAATATTAGTTATTACCCAACATTTTTAACAACTATCAGTGTACCTCACTTAATAACTTAGATTGAATTAAATTGTTTGGTACGTGACCTGGGATTGTCAAAACAAAAATCGGAACCTCTTTGGTTCCAGACTTCAACAGTGGAACCTGTTAGATAAAAATGCAAGTGTTTCACTTGCCACTATGTGTCTGCTGTGTATTGATGGTTGAATAAACCAGCCTAATATGGAATATGTACCTTCCGAGCGTATTTTCGTAGATTCGTCGAACTACAGCCTAAAAGTAGTCTTGCTTCATAATGCAAACAAAAACTCATCTATTCCTTTAGCCTATTCAGTGACAATAAAAGAAACCTATGACAACTTAGCAATCATACTAAATCGCTTTAAATATGAACAGTATCAGTGAGATATTTGTGGAGATTAAAAATGGTAGATATATTGCTATGATTTCAAGGGGGTTTTACAAAATATTGCTATTTTTTGTGTTTATAGGACTGTACGACAACGAAAGAACATTACAGTAAGGAAGATTGGCCTCATAGAATTTTTTTTGAACCTGGCACTTCAAACATAAAAGACCTTGTTAACCTTCTTAACCCAAAAAAGCTGCTTCTCCCCCTCTCCATATTAAGCTTGGACTAATGAAAAACTTTGTCAAAGCCATACTCAAAGAAGGTAATGTTTTCATGTACCTAAAAGAACTATTTCCTCAATTAAGTGATGCAAAAAAACTAAAAGAAATTGAACCTCAAATAAAGGAGCTTCTAGATGATTTCCGTTTTCAAGTAAAATTAAATGAGAAGGAATTGGCAGCTTGTAAGTATTTTGTAAGTGTAGTGAAAGTATTTCTTAATAATAAAATAAATAAAAAAAGATAAAACTATAAAAACATCAGCTTGAAAGCTTATGAAATACTAAGGTGTCGCATATCCTTAAAAATGCATTTTTTACGCTCCCATTGGGATTTTTTCCGAAAATTTGGATGCAATAAGCGACGAACAAGGCGGGAGGTTTCACCAGGACATCAGAACGATGAAAGCAAAATACTAGGGACGCTGGAACTCATCTATGTTGGGCAACTACTGCTGGTTTTTAAAAATAGATAATGCTACAGAATACAAAAGGAAAAGTGAAAGTTTTTGTCGTTCTATAACGCCTCACGTAATATATATTTTATTTGCTTAATCCTCAGTAATATCTTGGCATAGATTTAATGCTTTACATAGACATAACACAAAATGTAAACAGTAAACCTGTTTATGTTAAATAAATATTATATTGTAAAAGTATGTCGTCCCTTTTTTCCCACCACCGACCTCCTGTAACAAAAAAACTGTAGGTGTTTCTGTAATTAGCTTATTATTTTCGGATTTAGGACTGCATAATACTTTATACACAGCTATTATCAATGTTACCGTCAATATATCGTCACTATATCAATGTTAACTAAAAAAAGTTTAAATTACAATAGCTAAAAATAAGGAACGAGAATGATAGGAACAAATACACTCATCGGCAAATGGCTTGCACCCCCCTTTTTATTTTTGTTTTGATACGAAAATAAATTGGGTTATTTTTCAAAAGAAAGCTTAAAGGATTAATGGATGCGTGCAAGAGAAAAAATGGAGTAATTTTGTTTTTGTTCTTGGTTTTTATAAATATTAAAAAAATGTATGTCCTTCTCAAAAACGCTAAATGAATGTAAATATTGTTCAACTAATAGGCAGTATTACCTCCTCTACTTCTTATTAATGTGTAAACTCTTCGATGCATGCTAATAAATAGGTTAATAATAGTGTCTTAAAGTGTGATAAATTGGTCCATTCCTCTTGAGCGGCTAAAATTAGGCGATTATGGCGATTTCTTAGCGGATTGTTAATAGAAAGGTAGTCCCAAATATGTTCGATTGGATTCATATTCGGCGATAATGGCTGCCAATCTAATCTGTTAATTCCAACTTCATTTAGAGCCATCTGGACGATCCTAGCCCTATGCGGGCAGGCGTTATCATCCAAAGATAAAATTGTTACCAATTTCTTGTCGTAATGGATAAATAACAGGACTGATGATATGTTCCAAGTAGATATATGCATTCATTGTTTGTGGGACGTGAATGAGCTCTGTTTTTCCATTGTAAAATATTCCTCCCAAAACATTTCGTTACCGCCCTGATATGCAGCTACTTCAATAGCTGTGCTAAGGCGATACTATCTTCCTACCTCCTTCCAAACATTCTGACGATAATCAATTAAACCAATTCTTGTTTCATCGGTAAAAACGACGTTTCTCCATTGAAGCAATAACCAGGCTTCATGTTCTCTGGCCCATTGAAAACGCCTTTGCCTTTGCTGGTAACTTAACAGGAGAATTCTAATTGCGCGTCTGCGATGCAGTCCAACGTTGAAAAGCCTTCTGGAAACTATACGACTTGATATAGCACGACTGTATGTTCGTTGGACCTGAAATTATATCGCTCTAATCGGCACTGAGCGGTTTCTTCATGCATATTGAGCAAGATAACGATCTTGTCGTAGATTTGTAACCCTTCTTCGGCCAGTAGGTAGTGAGGCAACATCACCAGTTTCTCCGAATCTTCGAATTGTTCTGCTACCAGAACTCCGAACAAAAATATTATTTAAATAAATGAGTAGCAAATTGATCTCGCGAGAAACCTTCTTGGTACAATGTAATAATTTGGGCCCCATTAAACGCAGAAATTTCATTTTTATTTCTATACTGTACGATTAACACCAATAAACTGATGTAGCAAAACATCGTATAAATACATTGCTGGTAAATGTTAATAAAAAATCCGAAGATATTTTTGCCACTTTTATGTTTATCAATTTTTCTGTTAAATAAATTCCTTAGCTCTTATTGCGCATAGACACCATATTGAGATTTACCTATTTTTTAGATAAATAAGGAGGATGCGACACTTTATTTAAGAAAACTAAAAATATCAGAAATGTATGCAGTATAAAATTAGTTAAGGCATGGATAATTGGATTAATTAAGGCATGGACAAGGAGAACACAAGATTTTTGGGAATTTTTCGATATAGTCACCTTGGAATTCAATACATTTAAATCATTGGCATTCCAACTTTTTTAATACAGTCGAATTGCAAACCAAATCTGGTGAATATGACGGATGTGCAGGCGCTTTAAAAAACTTTAAAAGGATATCGTAATAATTTCTTTTGGACATATGCATATGTTTAACCTAAATAATATTCTAAATACTACCTTACGATTCTCCTGTATTTTGCTAGGTAGTCTATGAGCACCGCATACGAGATTCCCAGAAAATCGCAGTTGTCTTTTCGTGGACACCTGCGCCTGCCCCCACCCACTATTTGAACCTCAGTTTTGCGTTTAAATAAGTTTAAACTCTTTTAAAAAGTGAACATGGTCAATCAAAATGTTTACAATGTCAGCAAGCTTGCAAACTTTTAGTCGACTGTAATTTTTGTGACGATTTCGCCACAAATCCACGAATCCTTTAAAATTGAATCTAATCTTTTTGTTTGTTCTTCGGAGTTAAATGCTTTTATAGCATTTTTTTATTTACTTTAAACAGATCTAAATGATTTTTTTTCTACTTTTCAAAAAGTATCAGAATTTGTGAACTTTACTCGCTCACCACAAACAAATAACTAAACGCACTGGCACAGATCACTCACATTATTCCATCTAACAAACAAATTCACATCACTCCATCTAACGAATCATGTAAATTGACAAATATAGTATCATGTAATCATATCTGTGTGCATGAAAATCTTTCAAACGTCCCGTTCCGTTATTCGTGTTTTCAGTATTCGCGGATTAAAAATGGGAACCACTTCTTGTATTCGTGGCTGATTTTTTTTTATTCTTGAATTCAAACCTAATGATACATACTGTATTTTTAGAATAATATGTATGTATTTACCAGTTACCTTTTAAAACAGACAAGTATCAAAGTATTTATAAATAAACAAGTCTTATTACCGCTTGACCGAAAATTCTTTGACAAATAAGTCGCCACCGCCGTACGGGACGCCGAGTTACGCATGAAGCTATGGCTTTTAATTAAAGCTGCCTTCGCATGACCGGTGACGAATCTTTTGTTTTATTGCTTTAAGTTGTCATTCGTTGCAGTAATTTCTAATGAATAGCACGTGTCTCTTCTGCTTTGTCCGCGATTTATAATGTCAAGTTAAAGCAAAGAAACATTAGTTCCTACACGAAAAAAAGTCGTGTTGCCGCCTAAGGTAAAGATATAAATGCTTGACCGTTTACGCCTTGGCGAGTCGTTTGCATCTATATCACGTTTTTTTAATGTTAATGAATTAACTGTACGATCCATCAAAAAATCAAAAGAAAAAATAAGGAATTCTACAGCTTCAACCTCGCTATCAGCAAAAACTGTTTGTGATCCAGCAATTGAAAAAATTGAAGCTGCATTAACATTATGGATTTAAAGACTGTAGCCACAAGAAAGTTCCTCTAAGTAGTGCTATAATCTGTGAGACAGCTAAGCGTCCTTACACACATTTTCAAGAATCCGGTGATGAATATATGGATGGAGGATTTCCAGCATTAGAAGATCGGTTCAATAAGTTCAAGGTGTGGCAATAACTGCATAATATAAAAATTGTTGGAGAAGCAGCATCTGCAGACACCTCAGAACAGTAACATATCCAGAAGAATTTTCAAAGTTAATTGCTGATGGTAGATACTAACCTGAACAAGTGTTTAATGCAGACGAAACTGCCCTGTTTTTTTTACAAGAATGCCAAACAAAACTTTAAATTCAAAAGTGAAAAGTCCACTTCTGGTTTTAAGGTAGCAAAAGATAAAGTTGTACTGCTGCTATGTTATAATACAACAGGAGATTGTTTAATTAAGTCACTTATGCTTTACAGATCGCCAAATCCTCGTGCTTTGCAAAATCAAAACAAGGACAACCTACCAGTGTTTTGGCGTTCAAATAAAAAAGTGTGGGTTACAAGTATCACTTTATGTGATTGGTTTCGGCATTGTTTTGTTCCTGAAGTTGAAACTTATTTTAAGAAAAATAATTTAAATTTTAGTGCAGTTCTAGTTTTGGACAATGCTCCAGATCACCCTCGTGCGCAAATAAAAAGGTGATATTTTTGTCTCCTAACATTGGATCAACCTATGGGCAAAGGAATAGTCCAGTCCTTTAAGCTCTATTACATTAGACACATCTTTAAAATTATACTGGATATCATGGAATGCGATCCTGATATGAATGTTATAGAATTCTGGAAAAATTTTGACATAGCAAAGTGTATTGTTAATATAAAGGAATCATTGCATGATCTGAACCCATATACAATCAAGAATCCGTGCAAATTCAAACATTAACTGAAAACATCGCTCAAGTTGTGAATGGTATAGGACGAGATGGTCTCGAAGAGACAGAATCCATTGACAAGATGAAGATTTGACTGAAACCGACTTAGAGGAAATGTTTAATTCCCATTCCATTGAAGAGGAAGCCTCAACGAGCACTGAAAATGTGACATTAAACTTAAAAAACCTGAGTGAAGGTTTACGAATGCAAATGAGCTTTGTGATTTCTTCATTAAAATTGATCCGTTTATGGAGGGAAGCCTTGTTTTTAAAAGGCAAATTGTTAATGCCACAGCCGAATATCAATCCGAATTGAAAGACCTTTTAAAAGTGGCAAAGCAAAATTACTAAAATTCAAACAAAATTAAAAAAAGGACAACAAAATTTCAAAAACAACTACATTATTTAGACAATTGCCTAAGCCTAATAATAACTTTTAATATTGTTAAAAAATCGCTCTTTAAATTGCTTTTATTATAGATTTTTCTTTTTATTTTGTAACCTTGCAAAACGAAGTGTGACTATTAAATAATGAGATTGCCGCCACTACAGAAGAAGTACGCATGCGTCAAACGACAGCGACCAACAGCTGTTTCGTGTAAAGCCTTCTCTTTCGAAAGCAATACCTCTCGCTTCTGTAAAGAAATCCGAATAACCGTAGCCTTCTTTCGCATTAGGATTGTTTTTTTGTTTCGCCGGAAAAATATTAAGTGGAAAAATTGAGTAACAAATTGTTATGAAAATTCACTTGAAACTTGGAAAAACCGCTATTGAAATTTATAATTTATTGAAAGAAATATATGCCAATGAATGTTTATCGCGTGAACGTGTTTTTGAGTGGTTTAAGCGTTTTCAAGATGGCCGAGAAGACGTTGAAGATGATCCACACCCTGGTCGCCCTTCCACGTCAAAAATAGATGACAATATCGAATAAATCGGTAATCTGGTTCGATCTGACCGTGGGTTAAGTATTCGTGCGGTTGCTGAAACTGTAGGAAAGTTTGAACTAAAATTCTCACGTTTGAACACTTTGAATGCCATTGAAAATGCCCTTATTGGAAAGGGTAATAACATGTGACTGACTTGACATGAAGTGATTTTTTACTTATGATCCTGAAACGAAGCACTAATCCATGCTCTGGAAGAACCCAAATTTACCGAGAGCCAAAAAAGCTCGAATGGGAAAAAAAGTTCAACAGCAAATTAAAATTCAAAACATTGATAATGGTTTTTTTCGATATTCATGGGATTGTGTACCTTCACTTGATTCCTGAAGGTAAAACTATTAATCAATATTAACTTCACGTTCTTGCTGAGCTCCGTGAAACAATAAGGAAAAAACGACCTGAATTGTGGAAGGACAAGTAATGGATTCTCCACTAAGACAATTAGCCTGCTTATTCCGCATTGTCTGTCAAGAGGTTTTCTGTCTGTCAAGAGCCAAGTACAACATCCCGGTGTTAGACCATCTGCCTTGTTTGCCGGATCTTACGCCGTGCGACTTCTATCTGTTTCCTAAGGTAAAATCTGTATTAAAACGAACAAGATTTGAGTCCATGAAATGTGAGAGAGATTTGAGTCCTGTGAAAGGAAAAGCGGCATGCCTTCTGAAGGAGCTGTCAGTCTCGTTATTTAATAGTCACTCCTCGTATCCCCTATAATTCTTTAGAAATTACCATTCCGCATTCAGGGTTTCTGTATTCGCGGCATATTTACGGAACGTAGCCGCCGCAAATAGGGATATTTGACTGTAACCAGAAGTGTACACAAAAGTTAAATAACGCGTTATTTTATATTACTATATTTTTAACTAATTTAAAAATAGAACTAGTCATTATTTAATACTTACCCTAAAAGACATTCATCGACTTTGCTGACAGCCTTGAATCCCAAAATCGCAAATATAACAACGCAGGCATAAATGGCAGTTAATGCATTACACACCGAAACAAGTATAACATCTCTGACACAGTTGTTTTTCGGAGTATTGTAGGATCCAAAAGCAATGAGAGATCCGAACGCTAAACCAAACGAGTAAAACACTTGAGTTGCTGCATCCAACCACACTTTTGGATCTTTTAACATATGAACCTAGAAATATTACATTTTAACTCTGATATATTAAGAATAGTCGAGCTAAATGATCTATGTGCCAAAATATGGGAAAGTCTCTTTTTTTATTTACATAATATGTTTCAGAATATGTTCCAACCCCAATGTGTTGCTATAAGATCTACCTATCAACTAACCATATTTGTTAAAAAAAAAGTAAACATAGATGATGTAGCCTGTATGTCCGGAAGAGTAATCTGCGATAAATGATAAGTGTCAAGCCGTGTGTTGAATGGTGTTGTCTTTTATTAGTAGCACGTTGTTGTTTGTGATTGGTAGCGATTAATTTCGTGTTTTTTAACGTTTTAATATTGAAAAAAATGATAGATTTAGTGATAATGCGAAAGTGCCCAAATCAATGCCAAGTAAGGCTAGGCTGAGTGGAAAGCCTTATATCACACAAAAAAGCAAGGAACAAAAACCTAGAAAATCTGTTCCAATAAGTGAGGTTAGTATCACTTATTTTTTATTAATAGAATATTTACGGCTTTCTTTATTTCCTAATTACCAAACATATAGGGTTTCGTTTTTGATGATATTTTAAATTTTTATTTGCATAAAAAAGGAGCACAGGAAGATTTAAAGAACTGCCGTCCAATAAGTCTCCTATCAATAATGTACAAAGTTTTCACTAATATAATATCTAAAAGGATATTAAGAATACTGAATAACGCACAACTAAGAGAACAAGCATGATTCAGAAGTGGATTCAGTACAATGGAATCACATCCAGGTTGTACATCAGGTTATAGAAAGGTACAATGAATAAACCATGCCACTGTGCTTGGATTTTATCGACTACAAAAAAGCATTTGACTCCATCTCAAAGAAGGCCATAATGGATATATTGCTTAGCCACGGGGTAGACAAAGCATATGTAAAACCTATTAGGATCGATATATGATGGAGCTACAGTGACAATTCACCTTGATGATCTTGAAGTGGGAATTAATGTAGAGTGAGGTGTACGGCTGGGTAACGCAATATGCCAGTTTTTTCTCAGCTTGCCTGGAAGAAGTATTCCGTAATCTGGATTGGAAACAGGATGGTGTAAAGATCAATGGTGCAAACTTAAACCATCCTAGATTTGCAGATGATATCGTTCTCCTTTTACAAGATTCAGAGGAGCGGCAAAGATGTATACAAGATCTGCAAAGGGCTGGCGAACCGTTTGGTTAAGAAAAATAAACAAAGAGTTAGGTTATGTTCAATAAATTTGCTGAGGACACAAAAATTTCAGTTTTAGGAAGGGATTTGGGGCTTGTGAACCGCTTTATATATCTTGGGCAGAGGATTTCAATGGAGGGGGGGGGGGGGCGTGTTAAATGTCGCTGGCAGGCATTTGGCAGGCTCAACATCCCCATGTTGAAACATCACCATGTTGAAACACCTTAAGAGCAGACTCCCACTTTGCCTAAAAAAAAAGTCTGTATGCCTGTTATGACATAAGTATGCCTGTTATGACATACAGAAGTGAAACCTGGACACTTACATCGCTTACTTACATCAATTAAAAAACTTCGGATAGCACAGAGGAGAATGGAAATATGTATACTTGGCATTACAAGACGAGACAGAAAGCCCTGCACATGGATCAGGGGACAAACGAAATTTGTTGAAAGATGTATGTGACATCATTGGAAGAGTAAAGTAATTGAAATGAAAATAGGCAGGCCATATAGCGAGCCGATGGGACGACATATGGACTAAGGCAATCCTGGAGTAGATACCGCTTGATCGCAAACGTCCGCGAAGAAGACCGAAAGCACGGTGGACTGATGACATCGTTAAGTATATTGGACACGAGTGGCAGAGAAAAACCCAGGGCCGTGAAAGTTGGAAGCATGCTGAAGAGGCCTTCATCCTGTAGTAGATCTATATGGGCTGATGATGATGATATTAAATGTAACCATCTGTAAATGTAAATACAGCTGTACTGATGTGGTTGATATGAAGATGAAGCTTTTTGATATGTGCAATGAGTATCTCCCTTATGGGATTACTGCAAATTATACCGATACAACGTCGCCGCCATGGTACTTATGATGACTCAGCATAAAGCAGAAAGCAGTGTACCATAAGTGTTGTTGTTTCAGACGGACGAAGAAATTTAAAAAGGGTATGTAAAAAGACCTTTATGGAGACATTTGTTAACAGTCTTCAAAAGAGTACAACATTTTTCAGACATAAAAAGAAGGAGGGAGTGCTACCTTTACGGCTCAACGAGGAGGTGTATAAGAGTTTAAATATACCTTCTATGATAGGCAGATGGTAAAGGACCACATCAACTGTTTTCCAAAGGAAGAGAGCCATTACAGCGATCAGAAATGAAAAATAATTTATCAGTTTGCATCTCGATATAAATAGGCTATTTAATGCTTTTAAAATAAAATATCCTGAAAGTAACATAACCAATAAATTTTATAGGAGGATCTTCAAAAAGGATTTTTCTAAGTTTTTATTCAAAAAACCACGAGTTGATACACGCAAAATTTATGATTTGCTTAATTAAAGAAGTAAGGATAGAGATGTTAATGTTGCAAGAAAAGGAAACACTGAGTTAGAATTAGATCACAGAAAAACAGAAAAAGTTTTTAACTCTATTCAAAAAGATAGTATAAGTAGTATTCTGCCAGGTAGTAAGACTGCAACTGTTACCATAGACCAGTGGCGGCTCATGGGTTTTTAAAGTGGGATGGCGTAGAAGAAAATAGTGCTACTGAAGATTTTTATTTGCTTTCCCCTTCCTCTTTTTTACTTTTCGTGCTATTGAAACCCTATCCAGGAAAATGAGTTAAAGAAATGAAACTGAACGGAAATTAAATATGGTGTTTTACTTTGAAAAATTGTTTTTTGTGATAAATCTTGGAGGGGTTGCGTCCCAACGCCCTCCCTCAGGAGCTGCCACTGCCATAGACTTACAAAAAGTATT
The DNA here is from genome assembly GCA_031761425.1 of Cosmopolites sordidus. Lineage (NCBI taxonomy): Eukaryota > Metazoa > Arthropoda > Insecta > Coleoptera > Curculionidae > Cosmopolites > Cosmopolites sordidus. The sequence goes on along the minus strand of JARFXV010001899.1, from coordinate 226,219 downwards.
TTCGCTTTCGAAATTGACGCAGAGTAACATGTATTACAGTCGTCAACTCTCGTGCTACAATTTTGGAATACATGTTGCAGATGAGTCAGATAGAATAATGTGTATCTAGCATGAAGGACAATCGGGACGAGGTGGTAACCAAATAGTATCGTCTCTACTACAAGCCCTAAGTGTTGATTATTTTTCATATTAGAATCGAAATCTTTGCGTATGGAGCGACAACTGCACAGGACAAATAAAAAACAGAATATTTATCTTCTTATATATGTTCCTAGTGGCGAATGGGCATTTTGACACCACTGAGCATACATTTTTAGTTTCGCGCCGTAGTTTTTCTTTCTCAGATCGAGATTGTGCTCTGTTTGAAAAACGAGCAAAACATTCCAAACTGCAAACTGTAGAAGATCTAAAGAGTAATTTCTGCCGCAAGATGTTCCATGCCATATAAGGTCTTGGATATGAGTGTTTCAAATTTCGTGAGTGCGTGTGACCATAGAAAAACCAGGCATAACATAATACAAAAAAAATTTGAGTAACTTTGTTGATGAAGAAAACAGAGCCTTCTTTACATCTATTTTGGATTCTTCAATATATTAACTATCTTCTTCAAATGTTTTGAAAGTCCTTAATAAGTGGACTTAGATCATTTCCATATTTTTTAAATTTATTTCCTATAAAAAACTTTATCGCTTGTATTAATATTAAAAATTTCTTAGAGTGTATCTTTAGGAATGTTAATAAAGACAAAATATAAATAAAAAAAATATAATTGTTTTATTTCTGGCTATAAAACAGATTTTTGTGATTTAAAGCAAGTTTTGATTTTGACACTTATATCAATTAGCCCACTCTTCATATGTCAATACATTTCACGATGCATACCTCAGGTTTTAACATGTGAGCTAGTCCAGCACCTGCTCCTTTTAGTGTCATACCTTCTATAAAAAATATGGTTAACACTAAATAGGGAAACATGGATGTGAAATAGACAACCTGAAATTAAAAAGAATATAAATATGTCTATGTATTAGTTGAATTGTTTGTACCTTTCCTGAACTTTGTATGCCTTTCATTACAATGAAGAATACAACTACCCAGGCTATTAAAAGACAAAGAACAATCCACCATTTTGGTTCACCGGGTTCATCAATTGATGGGCTGGCATCCAGTGTTACTCGATACCAAAAATATTTGGTTGCTGAAGATTTTTGGCATTCTGGTAAGGTTAGATTTGTAATAGGATCAACTGGGCAGTTTTGCCAAGGCAATTCTAGCTGAAAGATCATATAAGATTTATGATACGAGGGTCGATCCAAAAGTAAGTTTCCCTTCATTTTTTCAAATAGACAACTATGTTTATTTTCATTAAAATTTACATCGTCGGAAAGATGAAACTTTCCTCTATTTTTCGACATAATCGCCATTTCGATCAACACATTTTTGTAGACGGTGCTCCAACTTTTGTATGCCCATGTCGTACACCTCCGCCGCCAAACCCTTAAGAAAGCGCTGCACCTCTTGTTTCACTTCCTCGTCGTTCCGGAAGCGTTTGCCACTCAGGTGTTCTTTTAACTTGGGGAACAAGTGATAGTCGCTGGGCGCGAGGTCCGGACTGTAAGGTGGGTGGGGCATGACAGTCCATCCAAACTGCTCCAAAAGTTCCTGGGTTTTGCGGGAAGTGTGAGGTCGGGCGTTATCGTGAAGCAGCGTTACACCTGTTGTCAGGCGTCCTCTCCTGCGGTTCTGGATAGCACGCCTGAGTTTAGTGAGTGTCTCACAATACCTGTCCGAGTTTATTGTTGTCCCGGGTGTCAGGAACTCGATCAGCAGTATCCCCTTGCGATCCCAAAAGACAGTGGCCATGATTTTGCCAGCAGAAGGAGTTTGCTTGAACTTCTTTGTGACTGGTGACCCTGAGTGACGCCACTGTTTAGACTTTTCTTTGGTTTCGGGGGTGAAATGAAAAACCCACGTTTCGTCACCGGTCACGATGGAGTCCAAAAATTCTTCCTTATCGTCTTGACACTTTTGAAGAAACTGTCGAGCACAATCGAGGCGTTTCTCCTTGTGTTCTGCTGTCAGCATGCGCGGTACCCATCGAGCGCAACACTTGTGATACCCCAACTTTTCAGTCAAAATTCTTTCCACTGTACCGTAAGAACTCCCAGGAATCCTATCAACGAGTTCACGGATGGTGATTCTCCGGTTTTGAAGCATTTCGCGTTCGATCTTCTCGACAATCGACTCCGAAACTGCAGGTCTTCCACTCCGCTCTTCGTCGTGAACCTCCTTCCGTCCGTCACTAAATTCCCTGCACCAATGTCGGACCATTTGAACGGACATACACTTGTCGCCGTAAACTTGTGTCAACTTTCGATGAATTTCCACAGGTGGAATTCCTGTCGCATGCAAAAACCGAATAACCGATCGAATTTCGCACCTGGCGGGATCAACAATAAGAGGCTCCATCGCGAACGGCTGCTGAGCCAAGACTGAGCGGCGTAGCGCAGCGCTCGCGGGCGGAAAAGGGAGTGGGGGATCTGCCGTGCACAGCGGTGTTGTCGAATTTCGCCTAGCAGCTTCCAACGCTGCTGCAGCTCTTTGGGAAACTTACTTTTGGATCAACCCTCGTATATTAATTGAGTTGTTTGGTTTCAAATCCCCTTAAATCCAGTTGTTATAATGTTGAGATAACCGCAAAAAACTGTTTTGGAATTTTAGCGTTATTTAATTAAAACTAAATTGTTTATTGCTATGCGGACTACTCATGTTTCAAAAATCCATGTTTTTGAAATAAATGTAAAATCAAAATTTTGATTTAAAACTGGTGTTTGGTGGCGTTTGCTATCAAACTGTGGATTAAGTGCAATTTGAAACCAAACAAAACGGATTTGGCGTGATTTGAAGGCCAAAATAACAGAAGTGAATCAAATTTTATTAAACAAAAAAAGGAAACTTTATTCAAAACATGTTTTTTTCTTAGAAATTGCACATAAAAATGTGTAAACTCTCAAATCAGGTAGCTTTTCGGTTTGGTTGCAAAAGAATGATCTTGGTCTTCACTGTTATCTTCGGAATCACTGGGAATATTATTATCGTGAAATTTTTCCAACGCATGTTTATAATATTCCAGACTTAACAGTTTTCTCCATCTCTTTCCATAGTACTTGTTTAACAGATTGTTTACGTCCCTCATTTTTATATCTGTCGGTTTCACTCAGGTAAGATTCCTTTTGGCTGGATATTGAAAGCAGTGTGTTTTTCAGCAGTTTTTCTTAAAAACTCCTTTGAATACTCCTTTGTCTGAACGGTAAGATAGTGATCACCTCGAATGGTGATGGCGTTATTGTTGCCGTGTTGTGTATAATAAACCTTTTGCACTGGTTGCTATCAGTCACTATCGGGGACATCTTTGACAAGTTTTAAAATTGAACCATATTATTTAGAATTGTTTATGTATTTTTCTGGCGTTACAATGTTTTCTTTCTTTCTTATTTCTTTTTCAATTGTAGCAAATACTCTATCAAGGGGAATGTAGGAGTCTCCAACCACAGGAAATACTAACCATTTCAAGCACATAGTCGCCGCATCCATTGGCCACCAACCGCACTGTATCTATTCGTTCTAAGTTGCTGTTGCTTAATGTGAAAAATACGCAGCTCGTGATTGTATTGCCACCATTTGCATGTTCATCTTCCGTCCATGTAAAAATTTTAACTTTATGTTTTGAGAGTGAGTGAGGGGAGCATGTGAGTGTTCAGTCACAGTAGTAAAGTTGTAAATATATAGTTGACTGTTGTAATAGGTGCTTTGATCGAGTATCTTGGGTAGTGCTAATTTTTTTTGACAATCAGAAGAAATTGTCAGAAGGCCGTCCCGTTTCTTTTCTAGTTTTTGGAAAAATGCTTTAGCTCTGAGCGTATGTATACGATGCTCCATTGTTAGCGTTGTATTAGTAGATGCATCTTTTTCATTTTCCCTAAGTTGTTACCTAAGAGCAAACATCGGTGCGAGGGGATCCAAAGCCAATTAATAAATTAAACGAAAGTAATTCTTTTTTACATTTTCATCGCAAGTGTTTTCTCGTTGAAACATCTTCTACATTTTTCGGATATTTAGCTCAATGGCCAGGTAGCAGCAACAAGCAATTTTCGATCTGCATTAATGAGACTCCAATGGCTTAAACTTTTAATGATTTATTAACGATGAATAATGAATGATTTCTTCTCTTCTTTTCGAAAACTTATTTGTCTTTGTATCGCCACCACTTCTTTCAGTGGCCATTTCTGAACTTTGAAAGTGTTTGTTTAGTACTCCTTTTATTCTGTCTCCACGAATACACTAAATTCCGACAAACGTTTTCTTACACAGAGTAAGTAACCGCTCATTCCCCTTTGTTTGGACCCAATATGTAGTTAAAAACCAGTTTGAGATGGACCATCTTTTTTGTTTCATGCGCGTTTTGGCTTTTGAATATTGGTGAAATTTATTATGAAATAATCCTGCCGAATCTTTTGGTTGCATTTTGGCTATTCAGGCAAATAAACAGCCTGAAAACCCTCTCATATATATATATATATATATATATATATATATATATATATATATATATATATATATATATATATATATATATATATGAGAAATAGTTAGTTGCTTGACCGGGAGGAAGCCCCACCCATCCCTTACATTGGAGGGCACATGTTTCGTCTGTTGGTGGTTAGACTCATCAAGATACCGACATATGCTCTCTCGCCAAGAATAGGGAGTCCCCCTCAACAATCAAACAACGGATGGCTTATAAATGGAATTTTTGACTACTTTGGACAGCGAGACAACAGTAGTCAGGAGTTATACACCCCCGACCGTTGGATTCCACCATCTCATGTGGAACGCACAAAACATTCCTACCTTTTCTGCTGTTTCTTTTATGATTTCAATCTGTTTTTGTGCGGTTAATATATTTTGTTTAATGGGCTGGTCAATATTCAGGGCCGACTTTTTTTTACGCCACTCCTGTCTACTTTTTCTAGAACACAGTTAAATAAGAGTGGCGACAGTCCATCCCCTTGTCTCACTCCAGTTTTAATTTCGAAGGGCTCCGAGATGTTACCCATGAATTTAACTTTTGACCTTGTGTTAGTTAGTGTGGCTTTAATAATTGCCAGCGTTTTCGGATGTAGTCCTAGTCCAAGATTTGGAATAATGATTCGCGGTCAACAGAATTATATGCTTTCTTGAAATTCACAAATATACAGACGAGATTTTTATTGTATAGTTTTTGATGTCTTAGGATCAACTTTAGATTCAGGATCTGTTCAGGGCAGGATCTGCCCGGTGGAAAACCTGCTTGATATTCACCAATTTTAGGTTCTAACTGTCCCTGTGCTGTCTAGTAGACATTGAGATAGAATCTTGTAACAAACTGGGAGAAGAGATATGCCTCTATAGTTGTTTACATCGATTCTATCTGCTTTCTTATGTAGTGGATGGATTAGAGCATCTTTCCAATTTTCCGGAATCCATTCGGCTCACCAAACTTCTTGTAGAATTTTGGTTGATTTGATTTGTTTGTTGATTTCCTTGATTGTACCTGGACCAGCGAATTTTAAAAGCTCAGCATTGATTCCATCTTCACAAGAAGCTTTGTTATTTTTAAGTCGCCTGATTTGCCTAATTGTTTCATCTTCATTCTGTTGTAATGAATCTGGGTTTGTTTGTTTAAGATTTAGTGTAGGTAATATGTTTAGAGCTCAGGACAGTTACGTAGTTGTTCAAAATATTTCGCAATTTCTTTGCAATTGTCTTGGTTATTTAGAGCTAATTGTCCGTTTTCCTTTTGGAAACAAAGACTTTAGGGTTGGTAGCCTGTTAATTTAGTTTTAAAGTTTTTGTAAAAATTTCGGGTGTTATTTTTTTGGAAATCTTTTTCTATTTCATTAAGATGATTCTTTTCATATTTTCTTTTAGTTTGTCTAATTATCTTCGATGTTTCTTTTCTTACTTCCAAAAAGATGTTATGGTTTATTGCTGTTTTTTTGCCGATTTACGTCGGCGTAATAGTGCTTGCTCGCAAACTTCATCCCACCACGGATATTTTTTACGTCTTTGCAAAGGGACCAACTTTAAAGCTGCTTTAATAATTTTTTGTTTCACATCTTGCCAGTTCTGTGCTGGTTATTTATGGAGCTCTTCTGTTAGGGTTGGTTTTATTTTCGTAGGGGTCTTTGTTTTTCAGGTCTTTTGTTTTGTTATTTTCTTCTTAAAATGGGTTGATATTATTTTTAGATTAAATTGCGAACATAGTTCAGCAAATCTTCTGCCATTATGTTTAGTCTATTTATGAGCGGGAAAACTGCTGACTGTTTTTCTGTACTTGTACAGTGCAACTCCATTTTGAAGACTAAATTTACAAATGCAGGTCCTTAAAATATGTTATTGTGAAATGTGCCAAAATCTTCACATGTGAATGGTTGGAATGGATTAGGCGCTGTTCATCGACTGAGAGGTGACAATTATTTAGATTTTCTGCATGATCGAGCTTCGCCACATTTTAGACGAGACGTTCACGAACATTTAAGTAATGAATTTCCTAACATATGGCCTGCAAGCTCCCCGGATTTAACGCCCTGCGATTGTTTTCTCTGGGGCTATTAAAAAAAGTCAGTTTATCACGATGGAGAAGTAAAAGCCTCTGGAAGAACTACCACAGCGCATCGAAAACGCTTGTGATGTTATTCGTGGACACCGCCATTTTATTTTTGACGCGTGTAGTGATGCATGGGTACGCCGAATAAGATTTTGTGCTAACCTAACAAATGGTGACAATTTTGAACACTTTTTTTGATATTCAACATTTTTGTTTTTGTTATTCTGCAACTTTTATATATATGATTTTTGCTAAACTGACTTCTCTTTGCGAGTTCTGCTACGCAGTGGTCGAGAATATATAATGTCCGGGTGTCCGGAAATAACGTCCAAATATTTTGGGAGGTGACTCTAGGGATTATGGGATTCACTCTAGGGACATAACGTATACAATGACAAGACGTATATAATGAGGAACGCAGGGAGTCTATTGGTAGGGTCAAGTACGCTTTATTTTTCTATCATCTTTCTATATATCTATCACATCACTATCAGTCCGTGTTTATCCACTGCAGGATGAAGATCTCTTCAGCGTGCTTCCAACTCTCGCGATCCTGGAATGTGCTGATCTGTTGAAAGAACTAAAATGCTACACGCAGTTTGTTCACTGTGGCTTTTCAGGCACTTATCTAAGTTTGAAAAGGGGCAATCTGTCTGTATGAAAGAAGTAGGTTTAAGTTTTCGTGAAATAGTGAAACGATAATATTCTTGCTTCTACTGTTATACTGACAAGGTTAAATCGGGTTAGGGTCAGAGTTATCAGAGTTATAAGCTAGTATGAAGTTCTGATCGCTCTGGAAGTTCGAATGGCATGCTAGACTTGAAAATATCCAGCAAATACATGATGATTTCGTTGCAGCTGCAGACACGACTGTGTCGAGCAACTGTGCTTATATGCAAGTGTTATGTGCTGCAAGTGTGTTTATCATCCTTATTGAGTGTTTCCTCTGAGAGTACACTACAAGACGTATCGCTTAGTATGCTGGATATTTAGATATCAGTGAAACTCTACTTGCCTTAGTGATGAATCTAGATAGTGTTTACGTAGTCATGATTAATTAGATATTTTTAGTTTCAGATGTTTTTAGGGTAAAAGGTGAAATTTAGTTGTCGCATTACAACGACTTATAGTTGTCACTGCAGAAATTATGATACGGGAAGCTATATGATTGGAAACCAGGTCACCTCTAGTGATTAGAGGAAGTTTAAATATAGTGCGTTATATAACCGATCTCATACATCCACAATATCGTTCAAGTCTTATCTTTCAGCAAGATAATACCAGACTGCTTAAAATAGTCTATAATATCAATACTGAACTGTTCGGCGAGATCTCCTTATTTATTACCGATAGAATATATATGAAGTAGCATTTATCGAACACTAGAGCGATGCTTCCGATTGCTTCAATTGCTTTAATACATGACAATCCATTGCATTCAATCAAATGTAAGAGGAATTTGTTCGTCTTCTTATTATTACATAACACCATCAGGATAAAATATATTTTCCATGTTGTGGCATTTTTTTATTCACCTGTTTATTTAACTTTGACACAAAAAAAGCTCGACAAAATTTCCATACTAATCTGTTTAAATCCGAACCTCTTCCCTTTTCGTTTAAATCATTAATTATAATTAACGATGTTTACCTCCCCGAGTTTAACGAAGTTAAGCTGCCATAATTCTTATTAATTACTATGTCATATAACCTTTATTTTGTTAAAACATTTTTGCTCTAATAGCTACACATTTTCTTATGATTTAAAATTGCAGGATTTATTTATTTAAATATTTTGTATTATAACATAAGGCCTAGGAAAAAAGAATAGCCCACCCAACATTTTGTCCGATTATTTAAATTTTCACCTCACTCTTGATTTTCATTTTTGTATAAGATAATGCACAAGATAATGAAAAAAAAAGTAGACATTGAAAATAATTTTAGGTGGGTTAAAAAGATAGCACATTTGTTTGTGTATAAATAAAAGCAAATACCACTTAGTAAACACACTAGGATAATCCAATTTTGTCTCCGTTATTAGTCAGTAAATTTATAAAAATAGAACAGGCGACATCGTTGACATTAGTTGAGAAATATTATTTAACGAATGAAAAAGAGAGCAATTTCCGAAATCTTCAGGAATAAGAGACATAAATAGGCAGGAGTAGAAAGGTGTTTCCGAATTTATTAAAAAGTTTGGAGCGCTATGGAAAAAAATCTAGTCTTAACAAAAAGGCAAAAACAGGCTATTTCAGGAATACGTTCTAACTCTACATTAATAGCTCGCCAAATAGCTCAAAGAGCTAACATTAAAACGAATATAAATAATGGTAGGAAGGCCCTTCAAGCTGCGCCACACCTCCAACAAAAAAATTAAGTGGATACCCTTAGTTCTGCGCATGAGGAAGTACGAAAAAGTTGGTCCATGCACACAACTAGTGGATAGAGGAATGGAGGAGAGGCTATTCAGTGATGAAAAATGAATAATTTAGCTGGACACAATTCGGTGGAGGAAGTGTGATGATATGGAAAGGTATCGGCTATGAAAAAACTACTAAGATCGTTAATTTGTCAGTTAATGGTCGAATGAATAGCAAATTTAATCGATAATTCATTGCAGAAGTATTTCGAAACACTATAAAAAGAACATTTTGTTTTCCAACAGGACACTGCCCCAGTGTACACAGCAAAATATTTTTTTCGTAGAAAAACATTAGTGTTTTAAATTGGCCTGCAAAGTATCAAGATTTTAACATAATTGAAAATATGTTTTAACATAATTCACATCATAATTGAAAATTGTCATCTAGCCAGAACAGTAAAAAGTGGTTGCCGGCAGTTTTAAAATATTGATGATTTGAAACGAGCAATTCAGGAAAAGTGGGGCACTTTCCCTCAAGAGTCAATCCATCATCTTTATGATTCTCTTCCAAATCATCTAGTTCTGGCATTAGAAAAAGAGCGAGTCTACATTGAATATTAAGGTGAGGGTTTCTCTAATTATTGCAACTTTGATTTGTTTGCCCATTACTTTGGGATAGTTCCTTTTTAAACCGAATAAAACAATTTTTTACTTTGCTATTTATCATTTTTATTTTTAACTTTGTATTAAACTAACTATATTTTCGTAAAACAATGTTACATTCTCAAACACTACTTTAAAACGTTTTTAAGTTAAAAATTTTTTTTTAAGTAGTTTTTGAGAATGTAATATTGTTTTACAAAAATAGTCACACAAAGTTAAAAAACAAAACTGATAAATACCAAAGCTGGCATATTTTTAATTTCACCTGTGCCATTTTTTTGGCCCATATAAAAAATTATATTTTTAACTTGTTTATATATATTTTTCCATCTTCTTTAAACTATCAAAATTCTTTCAAACTTTGATAAACCAAAATGTTTATGTAACAAAGAAAACCAAGAGTAAGGTGACAATTATAATATAACAATAACAATAAATAATTTGAAAAACTAGGGTGGTCTGACTTTTTGACCGGATGAGTTCACGAATTATTGCCTCTAATATGGAAGAAATCATTTGGACCTTTTGAAACTGTGAGCTATTCATTTATAACATCGATTATATTCGATTATATATTTATATATTCTTAAATGTCAAAAATATCAGCTCTCCATAAATCCTTCAGCTTAAGGAATTAAAAATAATCATTGAAAGTCACATATGTGGAAAATAGAGATGGTGATGAAATATTATAGGGAGGGGTATTAGCCTGATGAACTTGCGGTATAAGATCCGCATAGTATTGGTTATTAATGATGCCCACGTGGTAAGTAAAAAACAAAAAGGACCCCCTAAAAGTTTTCAAAAATTGTTGTCATAATCTTACTGACGTATTTCTGCAAATACGGTGATAAACCGATTTTTAAAAAATACTTTATGGCAGCTTTCATTTTCAATTTGGTCGTCTTAAAATGAATGTAAGCACATCTGCAGATTAACTTATTAAAGCTTTAAAGGAGCAAGATAGATCTTGAAATTTGAGTTAAAATACAAAAAATGGTTAGAGAGAGGTTAGGTTATCAATTCTTTTATTGGAACCTTTGGTGTAAAACACTAAACTTGAAGAGATTTACAATTAAACACCAAATCACTTTTTTTGAACTGAGCAACGCACGTTTCGCTAACCATGTTAGCATCATCAGGAGATGATTTATTCTTCTGAAAGATGGATGGCTTCTGATGCTAATATGGTTAGCGAAACGTGCGTCGAGCAATTCAAAAAAACTGATTTGGTGTTTAGTGGTAAATCTCTTTAAGTTTAGAGGTTAGGTTACTCAGATCTGGAGAATATGTAAAAATATAAGCAAAAAATGATGATGATGGACCACCGTGCAGCAGCGACCAACTTTCTTAATACGGTAATGCGTCGAATATATGCGTAAAATTACAACTAGTGCCATAATCGATCATTATTTTTTTTGTGGACTATCGCTGGCATGCAATATATCAAGATATATCAAGGTAAGATAGTTTTTAGTATCATAGCTACAAATATTCACTGACTGCAGAGAATATTTGTAGCAGAGAATAATAAGATGGACCGATCAGTCACAGATCCAAATAATACATGCCTGTCGTGAAGAAAATGTTGCCCAATACACAATATCGTACAAATATGATGTTTTAAGACTTTCCAGGATTCCGGACTTAATAGTTTTTTCTGACACTTCCTAAAAGGTGGTATTTACATTTGTCGTAAGAAACCGACTAATATACTTTAACTGAGAGATATTATCTGCCAAGGAATAGTTGCAATTCTACCCGTCATAGGCGAAAGAGTTTAAAAAATGTAACAATGCCAACGATGGTACACATCTGATCCAGATATTCTTACAGACGTATACATGTTGTTAGTGTCAGAAAATAATATATATATAAACACATATATATATATATATATATATATATATATATATATATATATATATATATATATATATATATATATATATATATATATATATACTAAATATCAAATACTCACCCGAAAACTGTTGAACAAGTAGTAAAAACACCATGTTATTATCACATTGTAGTATAGTGCTACGAAAAACGTCACTAAACAGGAAGATATTCCGATTCCGCCCAACCATGGATGGATGGTATTCCAAACTCCTAAGGAACCCAGTCTCATCTTCTGGCCAATACCCAATTCTATTAGGAATAATGGAATGCCTTCCAATACTAACATCACAGCAAATGGAATCAGGAAAGCACCTGAAACAAAAAGACACTATTGTTTTTAAATTGTTTATGATAACACTATTAATTTTGTTTATTTAAGTTAGAGACGCGCCAACACATTAAGTGTTAATTAGTAACTGGACCTACAGCTTGATGTAGGCTCCGAATTGTGGTCAGCAAATATTTGTAAGTATCGTTCAGCACCCCTTTTGTGCTAAACGTTTTAGTTTCTCGAGAAGTCATCTGACCTTACAAAGCAGTTGATCTGGCGTTAATAAAAGGTGATTCTTGATTGGATCTTAAACTATTAAACTATTAAACTATTACCAATTACTATATACGGTACGTAAGCCTGGTCTTTCCTCGAAGGATCGCCCATTTTATTGCTCGGATTATAGGAGATACTTGTTTAGTTTTAGTAATTTAGTAGTAGTTTTAGTAATTTTAGTACTTATTTAATTAGTTTGGTAATTTCTAGATTTAGTACTAGTCTGAGCGTGGATTAAGAATCATTGTACCTAACATACTAGTATTTTACCGAGTACTTCTCTTATATCGTCCAAAATTTCTATATAGTATAATCTATAGTGGTTCATTATATTCAAAAATGGATACAATTAAAATTATACATTTCATAATGGACTTTTCCAAAAGGAATTTATTGTTACAAACATTTTATAATAATATGATCTATTAAATGATTTTGGCTCTTCACATTCGCCAATTAAAGATAGATCTCGGGATTTTATATTTTGAAGGGAGTCTTTTGAACATCTATAAGGTGCAGGCCAACAAAAATATCTTGACCCAAGATATGCTGGTCTGCAAAATTTGTAACAAAAATATATGACTTTTTAATAGGATGTATTGTAAAAATCTACACCGCTGGTGTTAAAATAGTATTTCAACTATCTCGAGTAATAGTAATAGTAAAACGCATCAGGCAAATCACCAGTAAGGTATATTTAACATTTTATAAAATTATGACATTGGGAAAAACCTTTGATCCAAAATTAAAAGTACAAAGTATGGAATGGTGGCACAATGAGTCACCACATCCTTGAAAATTACCAGTCAGATTTTTCGTCGTAAAATCATGGTTAAAATTTTTGGAAACTGTAAAAGGATTGTTTTTGTTGATTATTTACGCGTAGCCATAACATCACCAACCCATAATATTTTGCAATTGTGCTGTCCTTAACCATTTTAATGTCGCAAGTGACCACCGAAAGAAATGGCAAGAAAGAATGGTAAGAAAGGTAAGAAAGGTAAGAAAGAATGGTAAGAAAGAAATGGCGAAAGAATGGTAAGATCAAGAAGGAGTAAAATGGATTCTGCGAAGCTGCTGGAGAGGAGTAGCGATATTGAGATTACTTTTTCAAACCCCTTTGCTGAGTTGCAAGACTCGGAGGAGATGGAAATTACAGATCAATATGAAGAAATCGTCTACAACGTGCTTAAAGCGGCTACTACAATAGCACCTGAAAATAAATGTTCCAAACTGTCAAAAATCTCTAATGAGACCATTGATTTATGGAAAAAATGACGGACAATGAAGATTGCAGGCAGTTCTTTTGGTAGGGTCGAATACGTCGAGCAAAACTGTACGAAAACGTATGAGGGAGAAAACGCGCCGAGTGCCCAAGATGTAGACAGAGCTTATGTAGACCTATTAGCTTAGGATCACGGTTGTTGGAGGTATGCTGAAGAGGCGCTCATCCTGCAGTGGATTGGCACGGGCTGACGATATATATAAGAGGGTTGCTATTTATGTATCCGGAATTGGCACTAATGCTGTTTAATTCTTCTATTGGAACCTTTGGTGTGAAATACTAAACTTGAAGAGATTTACCACTAAATACCAAATCACTTTTTTTAACTTCTCGATGCACGTTTCGCTAACCATGTTAGCATCATCAGGAGATGATTTAGATTAAATCATTTTCTGAAGTTCAAAAAAAGTGATTTGGTGTTTAGTGGTAAATCTCTTCAAGTTTACAATGGTGTTGCTAGACACCATCTGATATATACACTGTAAAATTTGACATTAATGACTCTATACGTACTCAGAATGTTTTGTTATATGGACGTTATTTGTGTTCTTTAATTGAACACTTGAAAATTAAAAATTTGAAAATTTTATCTCAGTCAAAAAATGGAATTAACTAGTAAGAATTTTCGTGCGATGATTTACTACGACTTTCGACATGGATTATCTCAACAACACTGCATCGATCAACTCACTTTGGCTTTCGGCGATGAATCACAGCCTAAAAACATTCCATATCACTGGTTTAGTAAATTCAATCGTGGCCGTCGTTCGCTTATGGACGAATTTAAAGAGGGTCATCCAAAATCGGTTGTTGTTCCAGAAAATATCGATACTGTGAGTGAACTGATAAAGCAAGATCGTCGTGTGACATACCTTGAGATCAAGGCATCCCATTTTGGGTGCGCGCTGGGTTCCGCACAATTCCGCGATAATTTGATAATCGCTCAAAAAAACGCTCGAGTCGATTGGTGCAAAGAAATGCCAAAAAATTTAATCGTGCTGCGCCAAAAGGCGTGTATAACATCTACACAGATGACGAATCTTGGATCTATGCTTATGAGCAAAAGTAAAGAGCAGTTGACTGTATGGGTTTTTCAAAATGAGCCAAACCCAACAAAAGTTGTTCGCACAAGAAGCTCTTCGAAGCAACTGATCGCCTGTTTTTTTTTGGAATAAATGGGCATATGCCACTAGAAATTCGTAGAACGATCAATTCTGAATGGTACACAACAATTTGTTTGCCAGAAGTCTTTGAAGAAATAAGAAAAAGAACCATCGGCGCAGAATCATTCTTCATTATGACAATGCGAGCTCTCACACATCGGACGAATAACTCAATATTTGACCGGTCAAAACATCGAATTGATAGGTTATTGCCGTACAGTCCTGATTTGTCATGATTTATTTTTGTTCCCGGCCGTGAACAATAAACTACGTAGTCAACGATTTTCGAGGCCAGAAGAAGCTGTAGATGCGTTTAAAATTAATGTTTTGGAGATACTTCAATCGGAATGGAAAAACTGTATCGATCATCGTGAAGAATATTTTGAAAAACAAGTTACCGGATACATAAATAACAACCCTCGTATATATAATATACCAAAAGTAAAGTGATTTTTGCTTTAAAAATTCGCGTGCTTTACGTATCGATTACATTTATGTTTTAAGTTGGTAAGATTATCCTTGACTTCTCACGAAGTTTCATTGCCTGTAAGTTTTTATCAATTGTTAAAAATTGTTGTCGATGATTTTTAAAAATAGATACATTTTCGAGGAAAAAAATAACTTTTTGTCTAAAAAACAATATTTCTTGTGCTAATGAATAAAACGTCAACCAATGAAGAAATCCAAAAGTATGCTATGTAATCATTGATTAAGTATTAGAGACATTGTAGATATTATTGGAATATCATTTGGATTAACTCAATCAATTTTGAAGAAAAAAATAGACTGAATTTGAAAACTGAAATCATTGAATTTCTTCACAAAAATCGTCGTACTGAAGTTGTTGAGATGCTTTTTTTGAATTATGACATTTGGAAATTCATAACTGGTGAGACATGAATCTACGCTTATGACCTAGACACATCTCAACAATCAAGCGAGTACTGCGTTAATGATGAACCAAAGCCGAAAAAAACACGTTAATGTCGGTCAACAATCAAAGTTATGTTAACAGTTTTCTTCAATTATCCTGGTATTGTCCACAAAGAGTTCCTTTTAACTGGTCAAATAGTTGATAAAGAATATTATTTAAGCGTTTTGCGTCATTTGCGCCATATTTACCAGATACACCAGCGTGTGACTTTTTTATATTCCTCCAATTGAAGAAACCACTCTATGAATACCACTTTGGGCCCATAGCCATTTAAGAGAGTTCGCTGGCCGATTTCCACATTTTGGACTTTACTTTGAAGGAGATAAAATGAGTTTGGATGAATAAATAAATACCTTCTGTTTTATTTAAAAAGGCCTAGTTTTCCCTTAGTTTTCTTTGACTATTCTTCTCTATTCTGTTCTATTTCCCTATTTGTTTCTCCAATCTTTCATTTTCATTCTCTGCACCTCGTTTTTGACCATCCTTTTATTTCCTCCCAAATTACATTCAAATACTCTCCTGGGTCTAATTGATTACCTTGTTTGAACATGTTTCAACCTTCTCAACCTTTGTGCTCTAACGACTCCCAATATTTCCGGCTCGATAATAAATTCTCAATTTCAAATCAATGTTTGGCTAGTTCTTCTTTATTATACGTCTCCAGTCTTTTTGCCTCGAAAAATTTTTCTCCATACCTTTCGCTCTCATACTATCACCTTGTTTTACTCCCAAGCGCGTGTTATAACGGTTTTTATATTGTTAATTTCAAACCTTTAAATAATGCTTCTCAAAAACCTATTAAGTAAAGAGTTACTGCAATTTCTTACCATCAACCTTTCTTTTATTTCCACTTTAATATCTCGTTTTTTACTAAATACGGTGCCAGATTTGTCTTTTCTTTCGGATTTATTAATTAGTGCAGCTTTCATTGTTATCAACAGACGTTTGATTATAGAGATCTAGCCCTGCCCAGATTTTTTTTAATAAATTAGCAAAGATTAATATCTAACATTTCCACTATATTTAAAATTCTATGTATAACAATTGTTTCGACACACATTGTCTTTTTCAAATATATACTATGTTAATCTAACAGTAAGAAAAGTAATTACAAACAAAACTGTCCATCGATCTAATAATACCATAAAAGGTGATAGCTGGGAAACCCATTTTTTCAACGTCTACGAGGGCAATAAAAGTTGACCATTCAAGGCTAGCTGAACCATTCAAGGCTAGCTGGTCATTTAGCAAAATATCCAAATTTTACCTTTTATTAATTTCTAGCCTAATGACCACCTAGGCTTAGGAATAGTTAGGAAAATAATGTCTAAACGAAAACTATGGGAAGGTAAATTTTAGTTATAACATGTTTTGTTGTTACAATAACAAAACCAACAATATTTTTTATTAATAATTTTGAAAATAGCCTTTTTATATAATATAATCGCTCTATAAAAATTGAGTTATTTTATTTCCACTCTGTTTACTTGACTTAGCGCCACCAAATATTTATATTTTGGATATTTCAAAGAGGGAGTAAAAAAGCTAAAGGATTCTTGGCCAAAATAGCACATATCAAGTAGATTGCATCATGTTCTATTTTTCAAATTACCATGGAATATTTATTATTTTTACTATATCCATTACTGTAAACTAATCAGATGATATATTTGTATTGATTATTGAATTTTTCCAGTAAATATCATTCATTAATTAATAGCATTTTTATATTTATATATCTAAATCCACAGATAAATAAAATGTTACCCATAAATTAGATAGAAGGTCTTTTACGAATCAGTAGTAATATAAACTTTAGTGCTTGAATTAGATAAATATATATTATGCGTAAAGGAAATAAACGGTTTAAAATAGAATTGGTTTTGATTTTGGTAAAATGTAGCGTGACACATGGATTGAGAGTTTTAGACGTAATACTGAATATGTATATATAGTTGGTTGAAGCCTTGAACTTTCGAAATTTTCCATCAATATATATATATATATATATATATATATATATATATATATATATATATATATATATATATATATATATATATATATATTTGATGGATCGAGAACTTTTTCCATTCCGTGTCTGAGTTAAATTGATGGTCCAAATTCTTAACCGACAAATGTTTATGGATGAATTTTGCGAAAATCAACACTGAAACTGATAAGCCCACCTTTTGCAAATCAACTATAAACACCTCGATTTGATGGTGTTTTATCAAGAAAAGAATGAATGAAGACATGCACTTTACATTGTTCAGTTAGATCAAATTTAAAATACTAAAAAATTATGGTACCAAAAGATTGGTATGATGCGATAAGATATTTATATTTTGAAAAATGAGTAATATTACATTATTCATACAAGGAAAGGTTATACACTAGACTGCTTTAAAAATACCCATCAAACATTGTACATTATACAGTTTCCCCAACCTTAAAAATTCCAGTATTTTTTTGTAAATACATATAAATTAAAATATATACATAATGTAATTTATAATGTGTATGTTGTTCTTTAAAAAAAAACCAATATCATTTTCAGATTTAATGACTATCAATCGTCAGTTTATTATTAAACCTTTTCTATTTTTAAGCTTCATTATCATAAAATTTACGTAACAAAGTTTAACCAATCGATACTTGAAATATAGATTTCTAAATTTAAATATATTTTCTTATAATATAGGGTGGGCGATAATTAATAGACTGATTTAGGATTTATGCCGCGTTGTCAAGACCATTTAGCAGTCTAACGAAGGGTGTACCGAAGTTCTATATATTTTAGGCTCCTTTAAGAGAAGGTATATGAAAATATATGGACATTTAAGAACATAACATAGAAGAACTACAATCCACATTCCAAATCCACATAAGCCGGGAGCCGTCAAATCAATTTTGCATAAAAATTGCCCATTTGATGAAAGTTGTTTATGTAGGCAACAAGTCTTGAGCAATTTGAATCATAGAGATAGATATGCAAGTCACTTCTTAAAATTCGATGTAAACTGGGTAGAGAAATTCTCAAATATTCCATTGTGAATTCTCAATTCTCAATCTAAGTCCGAATTCTAGAAATTGCTTGAATAAACGATAAATTATAAAACTTACACGTCTGCTCTACTGTCACAAATATCACGAAAAATATTGACGTTAAAATAAAATTCTAGCGTGATACTTGCATCACCCTTTATAAACCGTGAGAATACCTTTCAAATGTAAATAAAAAAAACAATTATGGGACAATATTGGATCAAAGTGTCAGTATCTCTGTGTTTTCGATTTATCTGGGAACTTACTGACAATTTTCAAATTTACTATACAGTTAATTTAAGGAAACATTTGCAAAAACGATATAATAAGCAATCTGCGTTTGCTTTGTACCGCACACACAAGACTGTACAACATATCTTCAATCAATTCAAAAAATAATCTTCATTATACATGTGGAACATAACTTTCATTAGATGATATTTATACTGACTCTGCAGCAAGTAAATCAATATGAAAAAAGAAATTCCCAAGTTGAAAGTACGGCCAAGAACTTGAATTCACGATTTTGGACCATCAATTTAACTCAGACACGGAATGGAAAAAGTTCTAATAATAAAAATTCTAAATATATATATATATATATATATATATATATATATATATATATATATATATATATATATATATATATATATATATATATATATATATATATATATATATATATATATATATATATATATGGATCGAGAACTTTTTCCATTCCGTGTCTGAGTTAAATTGATGGTCCAAAATCGTGAATTCAAGTTCTTGGCCGTACTTTCAACTTGGGAATTTCTTTTTTCATATTGATTTACTTGCTGCAGAGTCAGTATAAATATCATCTAATGAAAGTTATGTTCCACATGTATAATGAAGATTATTTTTTGAATTGATTGAAGATATGTTGTACAGTCTTGTGTGTGCGGTACAAAGCAAACGCAGATTGCTTATTATATCGTTTTTGCAAATGTTTCCTTAAATTAACTGTATAGTAAATTTGAAAATTGTCAGTAAGTTCCCAGATAAATCGAAAACACAGAGATACTGACACTTTGATCCAATATTGTCCCATAATTGTTTTTTTTATTTACATTTGAAAGGTATTCTCACGGTTTATAAAGGGTGATGCAAGTATCACGCTAGAATTTTATTTTAACGTCAATATTTTTCGTGATATTTGTGACAGTAGAGCAGACTTGTAAGTTTTATAATTTATCGTTTATTCAAGCAATTTCTAGAATTCGGACTTAGATTGAGAATTGAGAATTCACAATGGAATATTTGAGAATTTCTCTACCCAGTTTACATCGAATTTTAAGAAGTGACTTGCATATCTATCTCTATGATTCAAATTGCTCAAGACTTGTTGCCTACATAAACAACTTTCATCAAATGGGCAATTTTTATGCAAAATTGATTTGACGGCTCCCGGCTTATGTGGATTTGGAATGTGGATTGTAGTTCTTCTATGTTATGTTCTTAAATGTCCATATATTTTCATATACCTTCTCTTAAAGGAGCCTAAAATATATAGAACTTCGGTACACCCTTCGTTAGACTGCTAAATGGTCTTGACAACGCGGCATAAATCCTAAATCAGTCTATTAATTATCGCCCACCCTATATTATAAGAAAATATATTTAAATTTAGAAATCTATATTTCAAGTATCGATTGGTTAAACTTTGTTACGTAAATTTTATGATAATGAAGCTTAAAAATAGAAAAGGTTTAATAATAAACTGACGATTGATAGTCATTAAATCTGAAAATGATATTGGTTTTTTTTTAAAGAACAACATACACATTATAAATTACATTATGTATATATTTTAATTTATATGTATTTACAAAAAAATACTGGAATTTTTAAGGTTGGGGAAACTGTATAATGTACAATGTTTGATGGGTATTTTTAAAGCAGTCTAGTGTATAACCTTTCCTTGTATGAATAATGTAATATTACTCATTTTTCAAAATATAAATATCTTATCGCATCATACCAATCTTTTGGTACCATAATTTTTTAGTATTTTAAATTTGATCTAACTGAACAATGTAAAGTGCATGTCTTCATTCATTCTTTTCTTGATAAAACACCATCAAATCGAGGTGTTTATAGTTGATTTGCAAAAGGTGGGCTTATCAGTTTCAGTGTTGATTTTCGCAAAATTCATCCATAAACATTTGTCGGTTAAGAAATATGGATGCTGCAAGATTATATGAAAGCTTGCCTCTATGGTCCAAACAAATACACAAATTATTTAACAGCAAAGCAACACATTTGGTATACAACATCGCCCCAGAAACTCGAATGAATTGTGTAAGTTCGACACAAAGTAGTACTTCGCTGTTTACCTGCTTTAAACTGTGCTAACACCAAGTAAAGTTATTTGTACACACAGTGTTTCTAAAATTTACTCATGCAAGTTATTGGTATCGTTCTTTGGTCGTTTTAGTCATGTGACTATAATGGTAGAAAATGAAGGGACTGTCAATGCTGATTAGTAGATTAGTAGATTAGTAGTTTAGCAGTTTAGTAGATTAGTAGATTAGTATATTAGTAGATTAGTAGATTTGTATATTAGTAGATTAGTAGATTAATAGATTAATAGATTAATAGATTAATAGATTAATAGATTAATAGATTCGTAGATTGGTAGATTGGTAGGTTGGTAGGTTGGTAGATTGGTACATGGATAGATTGGTAGATTAGAACATTAGTAGATGGTAGACTGATAGATTAGTAGATTAGTAGATCAGTCGATTAGTAGATTGGTAGATTGGTAGATTAGTAGATTAGTAGATTGGTAATGTCTGAATGATTGTGGTGTGTTCATATATTTTTTCTCCTTTATTAGGTTAGCTATAGATAAATTAAAAAAGACACATCTATTAAAATATTGCCATCAGACAAAGGTAACGCCACAGTTAATCTGGACACTAAAGAATATAATAACAAAATTAAAACTTTAATTGATGAGGGAAATTACACTAAAATACCTACAGATCCAACATTAAAATTAGAGAGACAAATTTACAATACATTATATAAACACAAACGTGAATTTACAGATTTAGAAAGATCACAACTTACACCACATTATAGTAAACCACCTCATTTCTATGGTTTACCAAAAATACACAAAACTAATATACCACTTCGCCCTATAGTTAGTAGTATAGATTCCCCATGTTATAAACTAGCAAAATTTTTATTAAACATTTTAAATCCACTTTCGGGTAGAACAAATTCATATATTAAAAATACTTCAGATTTTTTAGATAAAATTTCGAACATTAAAATTACAAACCAAAATTTAATGGTTAGTTTTGACGTGGTGAGTTTATTTACTAATGTACCAGTTGATATATCACTATTAGTAGTTAGAAAGAGATTAGAACATGATACAACATTAAAAGACCGCACTAAACTAAACATAAATACAATTTTGGAATTATTAACTCTGTGTTTAAAAACCACATATTTTCAATTAGAAAATGATTATTATCTACAAAATTTCGGAATGGCAATGGGTTCTTCTCTTTCTCCTTTGATGAGTAATATCTTTATGGAGGAACTCGAGAATGACATATTAAATAAATCTCTTAAAAAGCCATTAAAATGGCTTAGGTACGTTGATGATATTTTTGCTATATGGCAACATAGCATTGTCGATCTAAATATTTTTTTACAAGATATAAATTCTCGAGAGCCTACAGTTAAGTTTACTTTAGAGATGGAGAGGGAGAATAAATTGCCATTCCTCGATACTTTAATAATAAAACAAAACAACAAATTAAAAACTACAGTTTACAGAAAACCGACAAACACAGATAGGTATCTCAATTTCATTTCAAATCACTCAAAGTCGGTCAAAATAGGAGTAATTAAAAGTTTATATGACAGAGCAAAACTTGTTTATAGCGACAGTGATACACTACAAAAAGAAACAAATCACATAAAACACATTTTACCTCACCTCACAATCTCTTATATCCGCGGTATTTCTGACACAATTAAAAGAGTAGGAAATAAATACAACATAAGAACGACATTTAAAACAAAAAATACTCTTAGATCTCTATTAACAAAGTCTAAACCAAACAATATACAACAAAATACCAAAAATGTGGTTTATAAAATTCCTTGCGAATGTGCCAAATTCTATATAGGTGAGACATCTAGACCGTTAGATGTTAGATTAAAAGAGCAGAAGGTTTTTAACCTTCTTAGAAAGGGCGATTTTAATAAATCTAGAATTTGTCAACACGCATGGGAATCGAGTCATAAAATCAATTGGAATAATTCCAAAACGGTATTAAAAGAATCGGTAACAAAATACAGAAGATTAAAAGAAACCGCTATAATAAATTTAAATAAAAATAACTGTATTGCTATGCCTTCGGTAGATTTAAATTCAATATGGTTCCCGATTCTAAAGAATACAATTAAAAACATTTAAATATTTGAATACACAATCAGTACAATAAACAATCACACAGTAAACATTACCTATATATATATTTTTTGGTAGTATGTCACTGTCATGAAAATCCATTGTTGTCAATGTAAGTATCGTTGACATACAAAAAAAAAAATATTTACTTTCACTCGTTACTTTATATATTACAAATTAATATCATTTATTTTTTAGTTCAGTTTTGAAAACGGGGGGAGATTACCCTCCGAAACGTTGACGTTAAAAGTTTGTAAAAAATTTTTATAACATTTTTATATCTTGTTGAATTTTGTTCGTTAGGCAAATTTATTACAAAAAAGAATCACTGAGAAATTTGTCTCCGTTTGGTTTTTTGTTTTTACCCAGTGATTCTTTCTTTAAATAAGAACAGGTATTTTTGATATTTTTTGAGTTTTAGACAGTGGCGAAAAACCCAAATAAAGGAGAAAAAATAGTAGATTGGTAGATTGGTAGATTAGTAGATTAGTAGATTAGTAGATTAGTAGATTAGTAGATTAGTAGATTAGTAGATTAGTAGATTAGTAGATTAGTAGATTAGTAGATTAGTAGATTAGTAGATTAGTAGATTAGTAGATTAGTAGATTAGTAGATTAGTAGATTAGTAGATTAGTAAATTAGTAAATTAGTAGATTAGTAGATTAGTAGATTAGTAGAGTAGTAGAAGTTATCAGTTAATTATTACCTTTCGAAATTATTCTTCATGACAATACTACAATACTACTCAATTAATCGTTGTTTTGAAGGAAATCCTCGAATAGATGTCTTATCCATCATATACTTCTGATTTTACATAGAATTTTTTATTGATGGAAAATAAATCAAAGTTATACGTAATCTTTATTGAAACCAGAGAACATGGATCAAAACGGAGGAACGCAATACTAACTATATCGAAATCCAAAGAGGAGTCCATCAGAGCTACATCCTGTATCCTATAATGTTTCGTAATCAAACAAACAAAATACACATAATGCATACTTTAATAGAAATACCCAATGAAGCAAGTGAAAATGTCGGTTTATTCATAAACATCAATAAAACAGTAAACGTTTCTATTGAGTAGAAAACCCAATTCATCAAACAGCGACATAGTTCTGTCCGGAGCAGCCATTGCTAATGTTGATAATTACGCATGGAGATGTGAACCACAAATTGGACCACTCGAAGAAGAAAAAAAGGTAAATTTAAGTCGCAATTTCTAGTTTACCAACTTGAAAAATAAATGGTTGTATCAATACGTAAAGTGCACACATTTTTTAAACAAAAGTTACCTTACAGAAAAAATATTGTAAATATTATTTGATACAAACTTCGCTGAATGTTGTTTAACGCTGTTCGATTTATATTAGGAATATAAACAAAAAAGTCAGTATAAAAGTGAAAAAGCACTGTATTACGTATAATCTGAATGGATTTAATAAATGGGAGTGCCAGACGTGGTTTTCGAAATATCGATAATACATCACGTTCTGGACGGCTCGTCGAGGTTAATAAAAACATAATATGGGTTATTCACTGAACATACTAAAATATAATTGGACGTTTTGGATTTAATTATAAAGATATAGATACTTAAGTTTTCTAAGAAATGATTTGGTTCATTACATTATGTGCAATTATCAAATTAATACATTCTTAAAGAAAATTTTAATTGACTATGAAAAAAATAATGCTGAACATAAGTAAATGTAAAATGGATGGGTTGAACAGAAATAAAAAGATATGATAAGATGATATACACTGTGCAGAGAAGAAACGATGACAGACAACAGAGAAGAACTGATTTTCGATACAAAATTTTCTACGTATCTCTTAGATTGGGATAAAGTAACAACATCCAGTATATTTGCAGGATTATCGCATCGGTAATAATGAATCAGTAGAACAGTGAACAGCGTCCTTTTGCCTTTAAAAATGAATGTATTGTATAAAGTACACTCCAAGGGCTAGCTCATTTCCAATTCAATATTAAACCGATGAGCAGGTACAGTCCAGTCATGCTATCAAAACACTGGTTAGAAAGTATAAAGGAATTGATTCTGCCATGAAAAAGATGTATCCATATAGAGAAAGACTGTACTTACGCCTTGAAACATAGCGAGAGATAAAGCCGATGTTCATTGCAATTTTTGAACAATTACCCAAGTTTTCTAGTATTAATGATGAAACATATTTCCTGCAAAATGAGGCAACTGCTCACACTGCTAGGATAGCGATAAACGTCGTTAGACAAGTGTTTTCCAGTCATGTCATATCCAGATATGAGAACATGTTCTGTCCACCAAAATCGACAGCTTTAAAGTCATATGATTTATTTTTGGTATTATTTTAATAGTAAAGTTTAATCCAACGACATATTTCAGGATGGAATTCATAATTGAAAACATGAATTGTGCGGTTGAGATTGGAAGAGTGTTTGCGAAGAGATGGAGATCATCTTTCAGACGATATAGTTAAAACATAAAATATTTCTTTTTCTTTTATAATTGTAACATTGTTTGGATTGGTTATTGAGTTTTTTAATCGTCCTTTTTTTACTGATGAACCCTGCATTATAAAAAAGTGACTTGTGCCATATATTTCTAGTAATGTTGTACGTGCAATTATGAATTGTCCTAAAAACTCCGTGTGTTGCTGAGATGCTTAATTTTAATTCTAACTACAGTGAGTGATGTGTGAACAGAGGAAGCAAGCAAGTTCTTCTGCAGATAACTACGCTAGATCGCATGTGGCAAAAGACTTTAAAAACGTCATCTATGAACTAAAATGAGCAGTTTTCATTTTCGCTCTGAACAAGTACCGTCTATTTTGGTTGCTTTAATATCTACTGGTTGATGTACATTTTAAGGTTTAATAGAATTATATTATTGTATGCATGTACTAAAGTCATAACCTCGAAACAGTCGCAATGTTGAAACCAAGCGCGAGGTACAACCAAAGAGCCGCGATTATCGAAAGTGTTCACGCGATCCAGTGCGTATGATGGCGTTGCGAAGTATAATGAATCGGAGAAGTCCAACGAAGGTTTTGCAATACCGACAAGAAAAAAACACTCGAAGGAGCGGGTTTTCAGGACGCCCGACATCTTTCAACAGGCTCAGGAGCTGATTTTTGAGGATTCAGGGCAATCGATCCGAAAATTGTCATCGATTGTCGGTGTGAGTAAAAATCATCGAGGAAGACCTCTGCTATAAGGCTTACACAATTAAAGTGAAACAGATGCTTTCCGAAGTTGCCAGAACAAAGCGAGTTGAATGCTGCAACCCGCTTTTGTGTTCCTTAGGAAACACTGCTGCCTCAGGGTTTTTACTGACGAGGTTTTTTTACTATCGATGTGAAAATCAAAGAAATGATCGCTGGCTCTCACATGACCCTAAAAATGTTCTCATTGTTTCCAGCACACAATTGTGTCCAGTGAGGGTGATGTGATGCCACCGCATTTCTTTAACAAAGGAGAAAATGTCAAAAAAGAAGTTTATTCGAGTGTCGTCTGGAAAACTGTATGTTTTCCAGAAGGACGGTGCGCCCGCGTGCGAATTAGTTCTTCGTCGAATAATGTCGACATGTTTTGGTCGTCGAAAAGCATTGTGGCCTCCTGTTGAAAGGGTCACCAACAAGTCCGGCGGCATTCACTGATATGGACTGTGACGCATTAAAAGGAGCCTGCGAGCGCTTCAGACCAAGAATGGAGGTGGTTACTCAAGCAGGGGGTGGATATATTGAACAAATGTGTTCTTTATAACCTTATAAACAATTTTGAAAAAAAAATGTAAACTTTTTCGTTTTTAGAATAAAAATTGTTTAAAAAAAATTAATTTGTCCTAATTTTAGCGCCGCACCCTTCGTTCTGTGAACAACCATGGCGTTTCGTCAGTTAGACTCTTCACTCGAAGCGGACAACCCCAAATCCGTTCCTAAAATAAAAATTCTTTTGTCTTCGGAGAACTTATTGAACATGAGCTGACTCTTGTTCTGGTTTATTTTCAAGCCAAATGGTTCTCCAGCCCTTTGCAGCTCTTGTATGCGTTTTGCAGCTCTTCTGGGTTTTGTGCAAGAAGAACGATATCATCTGCGAATCTAAGAAAGTTTAAGTATGCACCATTGATCTTTATTCCATCCTGTTACCAATCCAGATTACAGAACCCTTCTTTAAGGCAGGCTGAGAAAAAAACAGGCGATTTTGTGTCACCTTGCCATACACCCCTCTCAACATTAATTCTAACCTCAAGATCATCAAGGTGGATTGTTGTTGTAGCTTCATCATATATCAATCCTAATAGATTTACAAAGGCTTTGCCTATACCTTGGTTAAGCAATGCATCCATTTTGGCCTGCTTTGAGATTGAATCAAATGCTTTTTCATAATCGATAACCAAGCACAGTGGCATAGAATATTCGTTGTATCTTTCTATGGCCTGCTGTAGAACCTGGATGTGACCCATCACATTCACATATTAATAATAATCCTATTTCGGGAATAGCTAATGGTAGGGCCCTTGTGGTAGGGTCATCCATGCCGGTACGGTTAAGTGACGAAGGCGAAGCTAAGAAAGTCCAAATCAGCAGCGTCTGACCCAGAATGGGCGGCTGCAAAAGAGTCGGTCCTCCGTAATATGTAATAGAGAGGAATGTAATAGAGAGGAATAATCACATGTAGGGGGAGTGATAATCCCCCTATTCTATTTGATAAGCGCATAAAATGCCTTGCAACAAAGAAGTAAGCAATATCTGACCGTATGCGTACAGCAGTATGTACACTTCAATACCTGCAGATCTGAAGTGAGTAAAGCTAAACAATTCTATGAGGATATTTCGAATGCAATTCACAAAGAAAATATGCTATACGCAATAGCGTTTCAGTACCAAAGTTGGAAAAAATAAAAATAACCAGCAAAGTATGGGAAAATTCTTACTGGATTCTAGGAATGAGAGGGGTGATACCTCAACACGTTCTTCAAAAAACCACTTTAAAGAAAGTAAACATGCCTGAAGAGTGCGGATGGACACACGAGGAACAAATGTCTACACCGACGATTCAGTTTTGAACAGATTTGACTGAGGCAAAGACCATAGGTTAGTAAGAGGAACTTTGAATATATATATATATATATATATATATATATATATATATATATATATATATATATATATATATATATATATATATATATATATATAAATATATATATATATGTATATATATATATATATATATATATATATATATATATATATATATATATATATATATATATATATTAAAATGAAAAGGAAGAAACTAATGCATACTAATGCACATTCAAGCGATTAGATCTCTCATCGAAAAGTCCATTGAGTATAACATCCCGATCTATCTCACCTCCATCAGCTTCAATAAAGTATTTGAATCTATTGAAACCTCGGCAATTCTGAAGTCACATGAATATGCTAGAAAGGGTTAATGACGACCTATTAACTGATTAAATCCAAGTCAAGAAAGGAGTGCGCCAAGGAGATACTTTTTCACCGAAGCTGTTCACTCTTGTCTTGGAGAATAACTTCAAAAATCTATTCAGCTCTATATTGAAGAACTCGAATATACCTACAAGCCTAAAACGAAAAACTAGCGATATATGCAAGCGATCTTATATGATATAACTCTCGGTTATGACATAGAAGAAAAAGTGTATGGCAAGACTCCGAAGGTCACAGAGAGCCATGGAAGGGTCATGATTGGCGTTTGTCTCAACGAAAAAATCCACATAAACAAATTAAAGGAAAACACAAAAGTAACGTACATAAAGGAAAATGTGTTAAGAATGAAGATGTAGCTGATGTAAGACTAACCACATGAAGCAAATGAAGACCGCAGAAAAGGACAGACTAATAGAGCAATTAGCGGAAAAGGGATGGGTTCAGATTGCCGAAGATAGAGACAAATGGAGGAAGCTAGAAGAGACTTTTATCGGGCAGTGGATATGTTGGAGTTATATATATATATATATATATATATATATATATATATATATATATATATATATATATATATATATATATATATATATATATATATATATATATATATATATATCTGTGAGTAAAGCTAAACGCTAAAGAGTAAAGGAAAAATGTTATTCGACCTTTTTTGTAACATTTTTTCAATTTTCTATAAATTTTCATTAATAAATTTTTCTAAACTAGGTAAGGATCATGAGTTATTTAAATTCAACTGTGAATTGATTATTTTTTCAAGAGTTAATAAATTTTGATTTGATAATACGTTTCAATTTAAATAACTCACGATCCGAAAAATGTATTAAAGAAAATTTATAGGAAATGGAATGATCTACAAAAAAGGTCGAATAACATTTTTCGATAAAATTGATAGTTTCGTCGAAAAATTGAAAAAATAAAAAATTTATTATGCATTCAACTTTAGACCCGAATAACTTTTGAAAAAGTAAATTTATCGAAAATTTATAAAAGACCTATTTTGAAGAACGTTCAATTTTCTGCAAAGATATGTAATAGTCTTTTCACAGTAATGTTCCGCTAAAGAGCTATAAAATTTCAAATAAAAAAAAATCCTACGTCATTTAAATGGGAAATTTAAATTTGCGATGCGACAGCCCTTAATATTAATATTAGGAGCTCTAACTTTCACAGTATTTTTTTTCGTCATTTCTATCAATTTTTTCTATACCTGTAAAAAAAAAAGTCGATTTTTTTTTAAACAGTCTGACAAATAATCATGAAATTACCACCAAAGCAACGCTTGCAAACTGTCGGAATTTATGATGAAATTTATGAAATCCAGTGGTCTATGCACCAAACTCTTAGAATACTTTATAATGTACATGATCGCCTAACCGAGCGATACATTCGCTGAATGGTCGAAAAATTCTGAACGGATTTCATGTTACTCGATAAGACAAAAAATTGTGCGTTCCGAAGAAAATATTGCCGCTGATGAAGATCCAATTTTTCAATTCGTCGCCGTTCACGGGAACATGAGCTTTGTTATTCGGCTAAGTAGAAAATTGTACGATCCAGCTTGTCCAAGAACTCAAGCCGCAAGTCTATCGTTTGCTTCGTAAGTTACTTTCGGTAAATAGGCTCAAAATCAATTGCAACTTGACTCAGAACTTAATCGTAAAATTGGCGCGTTTGTGAGTGAAAATGATCCAACAATTACGGTTGTATCTAGTAAAATGTAGTGTATGGTGCAGGTGGTAAACCGGTGACATTATTGAGCTGAATTTCTATAAATATCAAGCTGGAAAGCAAGTTAACGTTAATGAGGATCGCAACAGAGCGATGATCAATGATTATTTAATTTTGAATTTGAATGGTATTGATCTGGAGGAGATGTGGTTTGAACAGGATCCAAGTGTGATACAGCCAACGCACCAATCGATTTATTGAGGGAACAATTCCGTGAGAAAATTATTTCGATGAACTCACTTGTTAATTGACCACCAATGTCACGTGATTTAACGTCTTTAATTTATTTTCATTGGGGTTATGTCACATTTTTTACCTATGCATAAGAAGCCATCATAACTCGGACAATTGCGGACATAAGACTCCAATTGTTTGAAAAAGTGATCGGAAATTGGATTGATGGAATGGGCTTGTTATTTCACATTAACTAAATAGTTTAAAAGCATCTAATTTGGTTTGGTTTATTAGAATTTAAAGTTCGAACGCACTAAAAAAGACTACCCTATTAGAATGGCCCTATTTATACTATAAACACATTTTTTTATTTTCTCTGCTCTTACCCCCAGTTACATCGTTACATGTTGCGGCGCATTTTATTAACATTTACAAAGAAAAACAAACTAAAGGAAAAGGAAATAAATGTATTAAAATTTTAAAAGGGTTAACTTACAATGACGATTACTACTATACACAGCCGATGAGTGGGTGTTAACCAGAGCGGACTGTTAAGCGTGCGTGCAAATTGTGCTCCTTTAGCCCTTCTTTTTTTTTCTTTTTCTCTCCCTTGTTTTATATATTACCATATATTACCTTATCTTTACCTTTGTCTTAGAGAATGAAAAGGCCGATTTTTCTGCTGTAAAATACCTTTTATGTGAACCTTTTTATTTTACTTTTGCACTTATTTAATTTTGGCACCCAAGTGGGAACCGTTATGTCTTTTTTCCTTTTTTATTATGCGGCCGCGGTGGCGACGGCCAAAAATTTGCGACACACTTTGTTAGTATGTAGAAAGAAAAACAAAATTAAGAAAAATCAAATAAATTTATTACATTTTAAAAAGGGTTGTAACTTACCATGGCGCTTACTGCTATACACAGCCGATGAGCGGGTACTAGCCAGAACAGACTGTTAGGCGTCCGTGCAAATTATGCCCCTTTAGCCCAGATCAGCCGAAGAGTAGGGATGAGTTATGAGCGCCACTGGCCTTGCCACGGAATAGGCCAGGAAATCCGCAAAATGTTCTAGGATTTCGTTAGTTTACCCCGCTCATCGTTACAGCTGTGAAATTTATCATAAGTCTACTAACTAGAGTACTACGTAAGTTATCAATACAACATATTCAACAAATAATATACCAATAATATTGGTGTTCAGCTACGTCACCATCGCAGCCCCCAAAAAAAGAATAAAAAGAAATAAGGGCTCCACGTTGGGCGCCAAAAATGAAATAAAAGAAAAAGTAAAATAAAAAGGTTCACATAAAAGGTATTTCGCAGCAGAGAGGTCGGCCTTTTCATCCTCAAAGACATAAGGTCATATAAAGTAATATATAATAACAAGGGAGAGAAAAAGAAAAAAGGAAGACGTGCTCGGAGTCAGGCTTCCCACAAGAATGGAAGGGAAGTTGGGTGATAGTAGGCCCATCTAAATTCGGGTCCGTCCTAGGACCCTAAATTTGGCTCCATCTAAGAACATTAATTTGGCCCCATCTAAGAACCCTAAATAATAAAAAATAAGATATTCAAAAACAAAGGAAAAAAAAGTAAAATAATTTTGTGGCTTGCTAACGCAGCCAAAAAAAGACGGCACAAATTGGTCGAGGACCACACACGTGTTGTGCTAGCTTTAAACCTCAAGTAACCAACAAGAAAAAGAAGAACATACATATAAAGAAAATAAAAGAAAACAAGGAAATTGCCTGTAAAAGGGTTTCAACGCTGCCCCGGTGTAGTGGACACTCTGATGGAATGATAGTGAGCTTCCTTCCAGTTCAAATCCTCTCAAAAGGAGTACTAGTAAGAGTACTAGTAAGATCGCTAGTCAAATCAATGCAAAACTAAAGACACTCTGTCTTATGGATGGAACCCAGAGATGCAAATCCGTAAAAAAACTATAAACTAAATTATTACACCATGGAGATCCTTCACCACAGAGCTCAACAGGAAAAGTGGCATTTTATTTCTACCACGGGTACAACCAAACCCCGGCTTCTGCGGAAACTGCGACGAAAGATGGTTGATGTTGATGGATGGTTGAGCATTGGAGCCAAGAGATATTATAGACATTTAATATTAAAAAGGAATATGTATGTGATACCATTGCTGCCAATATAGGATATACGGTTTTACACCTTTCGTTGTATTACTATATTTTTAATACAATTAAGCATATGTGGCATCAGGTAAAATCCAATGTTAGAGCAGAAAACATTTCTCCGACTCAAGTGTAAGTGCTGTAACATTAATTAGGAAGGTTGTTATAGTATTTCCAAAGAAAGTTGGATAAATTCGATTAACCATGTTATTAAAATAGAAGATTCCTATGTATCATTTACTAATAATATACAACCATTTATTATTAATGTAGTGTTAATGTAAAAAAATTGACAGTGAGACCGGAACCGAATTAAATGTATAATTAAATTTAAGTTATACTTTTTATTGGACTAATAGATATATTTATTTATTTATTTATTTATTTTTATTGTACTAATAAATTCAAAATACACAAACTAATAAGCAATGTTTTAGTTATACACCATAATAATAATGATTTAATCAAAATATAATAATATTTAATTTTTCCCAAAATTATTCGGAAGTTAAACGGAAGTTAAACCACTCCGGCTCTAGCGGCATTTAAGAAATAAGATTTTTTTTATTGAGATTTATAGGGGCAATTAACAATTTGCCGAAGGGCAACGAAATATCTTGAAACGGACTATACACCAAGATACTATAAGACTGTACTCTGTAACACTTTAACGAAGTAAAAGGAACGACGCAGGGAAACTTCAAGGGTGATGCAAGACGTTTAAAATAATAAAATCTTACCTGGTCGATGAAATGTAATAAATGTGATAAAATAAACTAAAACCTATTTTAAACTTAAGGCTACTTCTCTACTTAAGATTACTTAAGGAATATTTTCGCAGATGACAGATAATGTACGTAAATCATTCTGTTCGTTGTGTAAAGCATCCCGACGTTTCCTCAAAATATAATTTTGCATTCTCAAGTCTTATTCCCTTCGAGTGAAGAATCTAACTCTTGATACCCGGAATCATTTACGTCAACAATATCAGCAGAATGTAAAATTGGTCATTGGAAGTTTTGTAAGAAGGTGAGGTAAGAAAATTCCTTGTAGGAAAATTCACATATACATATGTAATTTTCAAGCGGGAAGGTTACTGCGGGAATTTAGTTTATAACTATATATTAATTAGTTCTTTATTTTTAAGGTTATATAAATTGTTTGAAGACATTATGAGAAATTTCCTGTAACTAAACGACTTGATACGCTATCTAATCTTACTTAACCTACAAACTGAACACTTCATTTTAGGACTGTGTGGTTTTAAGAAAGCAGTGTAACGTGACCTACAATTTGAGTCATATTGACTTTTTAAGACACTTAGACAAGTCCCAGGAAGCTTAATTTATTCGATTTGACTCGCACATATGGCCATCAAAATCATCCGATTTGACACAGCTGATTTAGTCTTGTGGAGATATATTAAATATAGTGTGTATACTAGTAAACAAGGAAAATGTGTTTAGACAAACCTATTGACTGTGTAACATTGTGGTAAAGCTATGTCTTCAGTATAAGATTTAACAAGCCATTTGTTTCTTTCAATAAAACACTAATAAACATAGTGTTGTGGTATTTTAAACTCTTTAAAAATGTCTCTATAATTAATTTATAAATACTATGCATAATGTATTAAATCTTATTAATTAAAGATATTTTTTAAAGCACAGTTTCATTTGTTAAATATATTTTCCGAAATAAACAGTTACGGTATTACGGTTTCAACAACGCACCAAATTTAGGTTATCAGATCAAGTCAAGTATTGATTGGCATTTAAAAATTTTGAATATGACCTTAAAACGTATACAAACCTCCTCCATTTTGCTGACACAAATACGGAAACCTCCAGATATTTCCCAAACCCACTGAATAACCAATAATGGTGAGAAA
Organism: Cosmopolites sordidus; assembly: GCA_031761425.1. Taxonomy (NCBI): domain Eukaryota; kingdom Metazoa; phylum Arthropoda; class Insecta; order Coleoptera; family Curculionidae; genus Cosmopolites; species Cosmopolites sordidus. The sequence goes on along the minus strand of JARFXV010001899.1, from coordinate 191,765 downwards.
GAACTGCATTTTTCCTGACCATCCTGCAGCATCGTCGTCTTGTTCCTGCGGCTGACTTCCCCTGGAGATAATTGATCCTCTGGATCCTTGAAGCACGATAGTAACACCGGGTTTTTTCGGTTCCCCTTCTGCAGATCGAGTGTTTAACGGTGCTAATTCATGGCCATTACGAGATAATTCAGGTGTCTTCCCAGCCATAACCGAATTAAAGATTAATTTTTAAGATATCAAATAGAGTTATTGTTTTTGAATCAGAATCAATCGCAAATTTGATGATTTAGTTTCTTTGTTAGACAACAACAGGAATATATTCACTGATAGAATAGCATTAACCCATCGTTTGAGGATATACCATCAATCTCTGAAAACCGTCTTCGGGGCAAACGAAATCGAGATTTCCTGATAGCAATCAATAAAGGGCATGTGCTCGGTACGCGATTCTCGTCTTTATGGAAGCGACGGTGTCTGCGTGCTGGGGAATATATCCGTAACGTTTGAACGCCGACGAAAGACTGGAACAGGATTTTGTTGTGCCATTCGGAAAATGGTGTCGTCAGTTTTCATGAAAACTCCAACGTCTACGGGAAATGCTACGCAATTTACGAGGGCACCTTGATAGTTGGCATACCGTTAAATCTGTATTTAATTATAATTTGTTTATTTAATTAGAACTATTTACTTCGATATTTCATCAAAGATTAAAATTTTAACAATGCATTTTACGGGCAAAATAATAATACCATGTAAATAATGTCACACCTCAAAACTATTCGACTATCTATTTTTACTGGTTTTGGAGCCTTTACTCCTCATCATGTGTACTCAGACAGGAGAAATTTGCAAAAAATACCTACACTTATAATTCGATACAGTTAAGTACACATAATTCTACTGCATGCGTGCATGCATGCATGTCACTTGCATAGCAAAATAATATATTAAAAAGAAAACAGAATACAAATGATGATGCTAACTTGATTGGCAAAACGCGTCTTGAAAACAAGCCTTTCAATCTCCAGAAGAGAGACTGAATATAGTTTGACCAGATAGATACAAAGGTAATCCCAGAAGTGCCTGACCAAACAAAGAAAACACAATAGATTTGGAAACAAATATTTTAATTTCTCTACATAATCTCCTTTTAGCTCGATGCACTTTTCGCAGCGATGTTCTATAGCTTCGATTTCCTGTTTATAGTGACAATCATCGAGCCCTTGAAAATGGCCATCAACCGCACACTCCACCTCTTCATTGTTGGCAAATATTTTACCATTAAGTCATTTTTTCAAATTTGAAAAAAAATAATCCGGGGAGGCTAAATGTGGCGAATAAGGTGCATTAGGAAGCAATTTGAACTTTAACTCATTGATTTTTGTCATCGCGATAACGGATGTGTGAACTGGTGCATTGTCTTGATGAAACAAAATAATACTTTCCGTTGATTGTTTTTTCTTTTTAAAGATAATTAATGAAAATTATCCTACGCGCATCTCAAAAAAACTGACGCCTTGACCTTGCCTGCAGACGGAACTGTCTTCGCCTTCTTTGGAGCTGATTCTCCCCTTTCTGTCCATTGTTTTGGGCGTTCCTTCGTCTCAGGTGTGAAGTAATGGACTCATGTTTCATCTATCGTTATGAATCGACACTGTTTTTTGGTCCCATTGTGAGTAATCGCTGCACCCATCTTGTGCACAGCTTTTTCACGTCTAAATGTTCAATGAATATACGATGTACAGCACTTTTTGAAATGCACACCATGTCTGCCAGCTCGCGCACTTCCAGTCGACGGTCATCCAATACCATTTTGTGGATTTTCTTTGCCATTTCTGGCGTGGTCACCTCAATTGGTCGACCAATGCGACGTTCATCTTGACAGCTCGTACGGCCTCGTTTAAACTCTGCCGCCCAATACTTTACTGTTGTAAACAAAGGAGCGGACTCTCTCAAAGTAGAATTTAGCTTCGCCTTGATATCGGTTGGACTGCGACCTTTCAAATGAAAGTATTATATTACATAACGATGACCAATTTTTTCCATGTTTATCAATTCACTGAGAGCGTTTACTATTAATGTCTGCCAAACAAATACTAAACAACGTAGTGTCGTCAAATTTCAAACTTAAGCTTTAAAAGGTTGGTACTTTCAACCAAAGTCATTGTTTTCAAACAACAACTGCCATTTATACGTCAGGTCGGGTACTTATGGGACTACCCTAGTATTTGAAGGGACAAGTGGAAGAAGGGGCAAAGTGATATTTTCTGAAAAAGTCCTGTTTTGTCGTAGATGAAAAAGTTATATGCATATGTGACTTGCCCCATCAGGATTTGGCTCTATTCTACAAATCTAAGTAAATACAAACTAGTAGAAGGGGCTATCTTGCATTAAAAAAAAAAGGAGCTATGTGCCTATAACCCTTACATCCACTCTAATATTTTAATTTTTAATATCACATGGCACTGGTGATGACACGACACCTAAAACATAACCTTAAAATACACGGTCATAATAGTTGTTTGATAATCTTTGAGTTAGACTATTATTAAATCAAATATAAAAATGTTCTCTTGAAGGCAACTTATGGTTCAAAAAGTTTAAAAGGCGTGCTACAGCAATTTGTAGGGACACAGCGAAGAGTTATATTTCTTATTTGGGGAATGTTGTTGCTTCTAAAAGCATCTGAAAAACGAAGGTTAATACTTATAGCCTTGATATAAATTAAAAAAAATATATTATTATTTAGAAGTATCACTCCAGTGGAAGTTGCACGCCTGCATAAAAAAGTTTCTAAACATTAATCTCATGCTTTCAAATAATCACTCATTTTGGAGAATCAACAAATTTATATTATTTATTTGGCTCTGTACCAAATTAGCCGTAAAAAAAGTGGACATCATTAAAGGTCTGGACAATTAGTTCCATCTCAAGATGCACGTGGACGACATATGACAAGGCTACATAAGATGAGATATGCATAAGATAACATAACATAAGATATGCATAAGGTAACATAAGATAACTGGGAAATTAAATATGACTCACGAAGAGAATGTAAAACTAGGGTTTCAGTTGATGTCTAAAGATCGAGAAAAATCTTTAAAAAATAAAAACGAATGTTTCATAATAGTTGACTTACAGCAGACCATGCCCTTACCCCAAATTATTACGTCAAAGGCATTTTACCGAAGGCAAATTTGGTTCTACAACTTAGGCATCCACATGATCATGACTGAAGGGCTCCAAAGTATAATACAAACGTGAACTGAAGATGTAGCCGGTAGAAAATATTACAATATAGTCCGACTCATGCTATGGCGAAAACAAGAATTTTTATGTGATTTGTTTGTAACAGTTGGTGATATTGAAAGTTACCTTTGAGGTTATTGGTCACAAATTTCCGGAGGTATATACGTATTTAGACTCAGATAGAGATTTTGGGCGTATTGCAAAAATTCTAAATAATCACAGTACCACACTTACCCCGAAGCAATATATAGATATATCATTAAAATATAGATATATCAGTATGCACAAAAGAGTCGACGGTTAACGATATGGAACAGTACTTTCGTGATATGGATAGCTTACAAACTAAAGTGGGATTGGTGAATAAAAAAAAGAACCTACTGAATGAAAAAGTTTTATTTAGAGATGTCATAAAATTGATACATACTGAAGAATTTGGTAGTTACCTATATAAGGAAACATACGATGAATACACTCCTTTCAAAAATGTTTCCTTAGTTCAAAATATGCCATAAAAAAATTATATGCTCCCCGTCAAATGTTAAAAGGTAAAAGGTAAAGTGTTATGGTTAGAGGCGCATCAGCAACTAGGCTATTTAGCTATTTTGGACCTACAGCTTAACGTGGGTTCCGAACCACGGTCATCAGCTTCCGACAAACTCAGGCCAGCACCCCCCTCGGGCTATAAACCCTTGGTTATGTGCTTACCCATAAGTCTATCAGGAAACCTACCGACTGGCGAGTGACCAACGCAGAACACTTCTCAGAAGGCATCCGGCCTTACCCAGCCTTTAACTGGCGTGATTGAGGGGTAATTCGTCACAATCACAAACATTTAGGAAAGATAAACGGACAGAAGAAAGAAAAATAACCATCCGAGCGCTGGAATCGAACTAGCTACCGCTCCAGCGCGGATTCGGCAAACCCGCCGCACCAACGCGACTGGCGTCAAATGTTGAATTTACCAGAATTCATTATAAGTCAGGAAACATATCACGAAAAAAAAAATGACAAAATTCGAAATCAGTTACTCTTTATCCAAGACGAACATAAAGGATTTTATAAAAATATTATTGGAGTGGAAAGTGAAAACTGAACACAAAAAAGAAGACGTATCAAATGATTTATAGTATTTTCTGTTCATTATAGTTTTCAATTTTCTTAGGAATGCATTATTATTTTATACTTAACTTTTTTCCTATGTTATAAAGTCTTATTAAAGTACTTGACTTTATATGCAAATTTATTGAACCTATTATTACTGTTAGTAAATGGAAGAAAGGGTTATGTAAATTTAAATTTAAAAAAAAACGACAAAAAATTAATGAAAAGCTAATATTTATATATTCTTGAAAATAATTCACTAACTAGTCCTATTAATTAAATAAACCAAATACTAAAATTATCTTCAGTTAAAAAATACCTTCTTTCATTTTACTAAAATCTAAATATCTCATTTGTATATTCTAGTAACATAACCCCTTCTTCCACTTGCCCCTTCATTTATGAAACTAACCACAATGTAGATTTATGTAACTTGAAATTACCCGTAGATGTTAAAAATAGTCTAAATGAAGGCAAAGAAGGCACCATGCATTTTCTGTTTAATTTGATAGTTAAAAGAAATCGTTTGTGCAACACCTAGTATTTATATTTGAATCAAACTGAGAATATACTTACTGAATGACATCTTATTCTTACAAAATTACATCTTACAAATACAATATAGTACAACATCTTACAAAAAGTTTTCACCCTAGAGAGACTTTGATCAATGGTGAAATACCGGGTGATTTTTTTAGTGTCCAAATTTCCGATAGGTGTCGCTGTTGCTGGAAGTGTTGATAAAGATCCAAATTTATTAATTCGTCGCCGTTCGCAGGAAGTTGGGCTTTGCTATTCAACAACGTGGAAATTTAGCGTAAAGATCTCCGTCTGGTGCTTTACAAGATCCAGCTTGCATCTCAAGTTTCTCTTCATCTCATCTCATCGTTTGCATCTCAAGTTTGATGAATGGGCTCAAAATCAGTTTAACTTGCCCCAGAATTTAACCGCAAAATTTTGTTTACCGACAAAGTTTATTTTTGACTAAATGGTTTCATTAATAAACAAAATTCCCGCATTTGGAGTGAAAATAGATCCACAAATTATCCAACAATTACCGGTGTATCTAGAAAAATGTACCGTATGGTGCGGATTGTACGCCGGTGGCATCACTGGGCCGTATTTCATTAAAAATCAAGCTGAATAGCACGTTATCGTTAATGGAGGTCATTACAGAGTGATGATCAATAAATATTAAATTCCGAATTTGAATAGTATTAATTTGGAGGAGAGATGTGATTTCAACAGGACGGCTCCACTTGTCATTACAGAAGTTGCCGCGGCGGACGTTTGTCCAAAATTGTTTCCAAACATTAATGTCATTAAATGTAATTTCACATAAAATAAATAGTCTCAAAGCACCTAATTTTGTTGTTGTTTTATTTGAATTTTAAGTTCTGATGCACTAAAATAATCACTCTATATTTACCAATGTAGGTAGTATAGTGGAGTGCTGGAGAAAATTATGAACGCAGCCTAGCGTCCGGTAGAAATATCATCGTCGTAGGAGGAGGAGAAAAGTTTGATGAATAACAACAATAAAGATCCAAGAATAAACAACATACATTCAGAACTATGTAGTGAAGCCTGGAGGCAAATAATTAGCCTAAGCCATTCATCAATCAATAGTTAGCATTTGAAATAGTAAGCAGATGCCAGCATAGTGGCAGTAGGCAGTAATATGTTCGATTCGCAAGAAATGAGATACATTAAAATTAAAAAGCTATCTTGGAATATCATTGCTTTGTACAATTTATAAACTTCTAGCTAACATAGTAAGCAAACATAGCAAACAGAGATAGTATTATATATTGAGGAAGGAGTGGAGGACTATCAAGCAGGCTTTAAAATGAGACGCCCAACAATATATTAATTGTTCATCGTCACTCAAATAAGGGAGAAAAAATCATAATTTCATAGTTCTTTATTCCAGATATTCATTGACTTCACGCGTACAGGACAATTGCGTACAAGTAGCAGTATTCTAGGTTGTTGAAGGAATATGAATACCAGCTAAATTTATTAGAATAACCCAGATGACGTAGTAAGGCAGTAGTAAAAATCCAACAATACACCACGGTAAACAAATGCACATCAAAAACGGGCAAGTGGCTGCTGGAGATTGATCTGGTTGGAGGTGAAGGTGAAAGAGTTCAAGGCTTAGCTACGTGCTGTAGCACAGCAGGAAGAAGAAGAGGAAACAGAAGTATATTGATTACAATAAAACGCATGTTCCTATCCTTCCTCCTTCCTGTCCACATGTTTACGTCAGTTTCATTCAACATTTTTGGCGAGTTCAGTAAAGACGGTTTTTTAAAAACGTAAACAAATTTGATTTTGTAACTACCTGCTGTTAACTGTATAATTTCAGTTTCATTAGTATATTTGATATTGTCATATTAACCGGTATGAGGGCTGCTGTGCGGGTGTTGGTAAGAGTACGGAAAATAAGCGAAAAATACAGAAAATCTGTATGGGCAAAGGAATATTTAGAATAATTCCTACAATTTATTACAGGAAAATATATAATAACCAAAATATTCCTTACACACTTAAAAATTAGAATTTTATTACTTTTTATTTTATTTAATCTAAAAGTCCGTTATACCTTCAGGTGTAACACTGACAGTTTACATTTCAGCATGATAATATTTCATGAACTTTTTACCGTCCATGAGTTCCTGTCCAGTGTTAATTTTCTAGCCTCATTCGAATGAATTCCTCGTTTTTCTGCTGCTTGTCGAACTTATTCTTCCCATCTCAGTCTTGGACGTCTAACTGTATTTTTTCATTAATTTGTTTTGATAATCTCTGTTCATTCATTCTGTAGATGTATCCTAGCCAACTTACTTATCTTTCTTCTATAGCTCTTTTTATTGGTTTCATTTCCAGTTGTTCCATTACTGCCGTATTTCTCACACTATACCTTCTTGTAATTAGCTCTACTTTGTGTAGGAATCTCATTTCTGCAGCTGTAATTCTACTTTTATTTCTCTTTAAGTTCCAAGATTCGCTGCCATATGTCATTGATGACATACGTCCATAGATGAGCTGCATTTTTGACATCTTTCGGTATCTTTCTTTTTCCTAGAAATGTTGTTTTTAGGGTGTTGTATAGTTTGACTGCTTTTCCCATTTTTTCGTTTATTTCACCGTCCATTTTTCTATTATATTCTATTATTGTGCCTAAATACCTATAGCTTCTGACCTGCTCATTACCTTTCCATCGAGTACAATTTTATATTTTATTTTTGTGCCTGTAATTACCATTGTTTTGCTTTTGTCGATATTTATTTCCATGTTTATTTTTTTTAGCTCTACGTTATATATCGCTAAGTTATGTTGTAGTTTTTCTTTAGAATCTGCCATTAGGACCATATCAGTAATTATTATGTTGTCACTGTTTCCATTTTTCTAAAACTTATTTTTGTATTCTTGCAATTTGTTTTACTATATTTTACAACCTCGTCAATAACTATTGAATATAAGAGTGGAGTAGCCTATTCCTGTCTCAAATTCTGTGGATTCATCGTCATGCGTTCTTACCTTATTCTTATTGTTCTTGTATAAGGCCTTGATCTTTAGACTATTCCAGGCATCCCTTATTTTACTCTATCAAATGCATTTTTCAGGTTAATGAAACAAATATGAAATTTCAATATGAATATTGATTTTTTTTTAATTATCAGATGTGGTGTACTTTTACCCTTCCTAAAACCATGTTGTGGTTTCTCTAATATTGCTTCTAATTTTTCTCTCAACCTACGCTCTATTATTCTGGGAAATAATTTTTCAGGTAAACTTGTTTGTGTGACCCCTCTATAGTTTTTACATTCTTTATTATTTCCTTATTTAGAGAGCAATATCATACCCATTTTCCAGTCTGTTAGTAATTTCTTTTCTATTATGATATCGTTTAGTAGCGTCAAAAATTCTTCATTTGCTAGTTCTCCCATATATTTCGGGATTTCTGCTGTGATTTCGTCTTGACCTGGAGTTTACAAAGAAACATAAAAAAAATACTTTAAAAATTATATATTTAATATTTTTTTTAAATATATAATTTAATATATTTATTTAATTTAATAAAACTAATTTTTCTAACTTTTCAACACATGCGTCTTGAGACCAAAATTTGAACAAGTGTGAACATACGTCTTGTTGTATGGAACCAACTTGATAATTATCGAATATCAATTATCCTATTTCGAAGATTGACATAATAGATGACATTTATTTGCGATAGGGATGCGACCTTATGGTCCTTATTGGCTACTTCCTCTTACATCGTATCACAAGACGCGTCGCTTAGAATGATGAAATACTAGAACTGAAGGGGACTATATTTGCTTCAGTGATAAGTCTAGATTATGTATAGGTGATCACGATGGACGTAGAAGAGTCGGGGTGAAAGGTGAAATTTTATTTTCGCATTTCAACGGCATAGTATTAAATGTAGAAATAATGACATAGGGATTATTTTCTTGAGAAGCAGGTCAATAACCATCAAGAATTTTTTGATTTTTTTAATACTATAATGGTGTATACAAAAATTATAAAATTAATCTATTAAAATATATTTTTCATAGTGTTTATTTGATTTTGATTATTTGATGTTCCCTGGGATTATTTATTGTTCAACATTTAAAATTCGATTCGAATAAAAGATACTCGTTCCATTAACTACAGTACACATACAAGTACCAGTACATGTAATGGTGTTACTACAATATTTGGTAAGTTCATCACATATTATTTATGGAAATTATATATAAAGCACTCCCAATGCTTCTTGATTTAACCAGTATGAAACGAACAATACGTTAAAAAAATGTGATACAGTGTTAGCGAATTTGTTCAACCAACAGAAATGACAACAGTCTTTATTAAAACATTTAAACAATTTCTCACTTTTAAAAATAAACTGTTAACAAAAACGGAGGTTATTACTTTACCAGTAACCCTGGTAGCTGTTCTATATAACCAACCGGGAAAAAAGGTTTGATATCGTCTCAAAGCGAAAATTTCTAGATGGGGAAGTGTATTCATTCACCGTTTCCACTAGAGAGTGTGGGTGTAATTATGCCAACATGGCCACGACTGGTGGTAGAATGAAGGAGAAAATAGGGTAGGTTATCGATCAATTCGAAGAGTGAGTCAATGGCAGGGGGTGCATATGTAATATGTGACATAACCAATATTTTCTGAAATAGTTTGTATTGATACAAACGGAAATAGAATCTAAATATTGGAGTTGGAATTTAAAATAGATATTGAACGTTTCCAGTCAGCTGTAGTAGCTAATTATTATTGACATGAATGTAAACCAGAAATATGTTTGGTTTACGAAGTGTGTAAATAAAGAAGGGCGACAGGACAACATCTGATGCGTATTTATTTCGAGTTTGAACTTCCTAGTGTCACTTGGTGGGCCATAGAAATTATTTTCATAAAATGAAATTTTCTAGTAAAAATGAGTGACAATAATTTCAAGCAACAGTGCGCTGTCATTTTCAATCTGCCTTCAATAATCAAGACATTTTCCCTCCTGTTGTCATTTTGATCCGACGAAAGGTTTTTCGGAACCATTTCCATGCAGAGCTCAAGCTTTTACATATTTTTACAATATACTATGTGAGATAGAAATCTGAACACCCAGTAAACATGATTTAATTTTAATAATATTTTGTGTGTTAAAAGGTGAAGAACTTTGCTCCCGCAGTTTTTTTTTCAAAATTTAAAACTTTATTGTAAAAAACTGGTAAACATTTATGATTCAAAGTATTGTCCATCGTTGGCCACTATTTTCTCTTATCCTTCAGGCAGCTTTCGAATCCCGCGATGAAAAAACAACTCATCTTTTGAAGCTATCCTCGAATAGATCCAATTTTAGACTTCTTTGTAAGACTGGAAGCGATGGTCAGCCAGGCCGTGTACTATCGATCGAAACAAGTGATAGTCAGAGGAAGCAATGTCTGGAGAATACGGCGGGGTAGGACGTCTCATTTCAACGTTTCCAAGTATGTTTCGACCACTTTCGCAACATGAAGCCGAGCATTGTCATGCTGCAAAATCACTTTATCGTGTCTTTCGGTGTATTGCGGCAGATTGTTTTTCAATGCTCGGCTCAAACGCATTAATTGCGTTCGATAACGATCCCTGTGATTGCGATTTCAGACGGTTTTAACAGCTCATAATACACTACACCGAGCTGGTCCCACCAAATACAGAGTTTGTCCTTGGAACAGTGAATATTCGGTTTAGCCGTCGGCGTAGAAGCGTGGCCGGGATATCCCCATTATTTTCGATGCTTAGTTTTATCGTAGTAAACCCATTTTTCATCCCCCATCACAATGCGATGCAGTAATTCCTTAGGTTTGGTTTTCGGTTTTTCGTTTTTGGTTTTTGGTTTTTGCTTTCAAGCAACTGTTTACCACCAAATAAACGGGGTTCAACATTACTCGGTTTCAACTCGTATGGCACCCAATATCCTTTCTTCTGGATAATTCCCAAATATTAGAGGCTTCACTAGATTTATTCATTTAAAAGAAATAAATTAACAACTCCCGCAAATGGTGAGAATTTGGCTCATAAATTGACATTTTTAATCGCGAATAACTTAAATCAATTAATAATATGATAACACAAATCGACTACTGGTGCTATGGGGGCCCAAAGGTATTGCCGTCTATGATGTATTTATTTCGACGATCATTTGTCGCCAACACCTTCTACAGGAAAACGGCCGGAGCAAAGGTGTATAGCTTTTATTTACCATGGCAAAAACAAAATATGATTTAATTCTCAACCTTATCGATTTGGAATTTCTATTTTTACGAGGGTTTTTGTGAGTCGCGCTGCATGGGCAGTAGGTTAAATTTGTAGCTGAAATAAATATCCAATTTTTGCAGAGTATGTTCCTAAACATCATTTTCAGCTGTTTATCATGCCTACTATGGGATGAAATGTAAACTTTCGTCAAGTTATCTAGTTTGACAGGGGACGGACTATGAGAAGCTATTCTCTCTATTCGGGAAATTACTCACAGACGGAACAGAAGTCTAGATACTGTGCTAAGATACTGTCGGGCATGACTTCAGAAAGACCGCATACATCGAGCCTGGGGTCAGGACCACGCCAAGATCACCGCCTGGGGCTGTTGACTTTAAGAGACCGCTTCTCCACCACTAGGGCAATTGCACATCAATGGTTTGCAGAACATGAAAAACCCATAAGAATGCGGAATTTATATCGTCAGACAAAAAATTTTGGACTTTTTTCATATCGTCCGCATTGAGCACTATTTCTAACTCCAGAGCATTGACTTGAGTGGTCTAGAGAATGGCTATTGTGGAATCACGAACGGAACAAAATAGTGTTTAGTGACGAGTCACGATTTTGTTTAGGCATGTATGATGGTCGGGTACGAGTGAGAAGATGATGTGGTAAACGACGAGATCTACAGTTTTTTGTTGAAGGGCATGATCATCACACTGTTAGGATTATGACGTGGGGTGCCATTGCTTATGGCTTTAGGTCACTTCTATTGTTCGTCAGAGAAAACATAAACGAACTTCGTTACATTCAAGAAATTCTGGACCCTGATCTCACACCATATTTGAGTACACTCTCAAACCCAATTTTTCAACAAGATAATGCGCGGCCACATGTAGCATGAGTCACATTGGACTACTTTGATCATGCTCAAATTAATATACTGTCATGGCCTCCAACATCTCCTTTTTTGAGCCCAATCGAAAATGTATGGGACAGGATCTGTAGAAGGCTACTAAATGTACAACAACCCCCGCAAACTTTGGCGGCACTTCGACATGAGATAGCAGTTGCTTGGAATGAGGTATCCCAGGAGGATATTAATCACCTCATCAGATCAATGCCTTGGAGCCATCAATGAGTATATAACAAGCCATGGTGCATCAATGCATTATTAAAGGTAACTGCGGTTAAAGTTGATCAAGTTGCAGTGTAATTTTAATAATTTGCGTACTATAACCTTATAATTATTTATGTAAATTATTATTGACATTAAATCATTTTTACTGGGTATTCGGATTTCTATGTCACGTAATATTTTAATACAAATATTTCAAATTTAGAAGGAAAGATATTAGAAATATTACCAGATATTTTTAACTAAAATTGCTTTCGCATTATTACTAAAAGCACAGGTTATTAAAGAATACGCGAAGTGAAAGATGGAGGAGCAGTCTCAATTAACGGAGCGCAAATGTGATGAATTCAAGAAGAGAACTTGTTAAGGTGGGCGTTTCATGCAAGCACGTAATTGGGCATTTTCGTGGGTAATATTTCTTGAAGTTTCTCGGTTCAAAGTTGATTATCTTAGACAAAATTACATTCTGATATTTTAGGTATATTTCTAATTATTAATTTATATTCTCTCAGTGTCTAATGTAATTGAAATCCATCTATAAATGGAATGTTAATTTAGCAAACAAAACAGAACAGAAGGCATCATGCTTAAATATGACGACGTCAACAGAGCTCTCTGGATATCAAACAAAAAGTGTTGTATACTTGCTGAGATAATTTAAAACATCCTCCCAAAATTGAGGGTCAAGACCTTCAAGGGCATATATTGATAACTTTGCCAAATTATATTAATATACTACAGAGCTCGCAGACCTGAAAGCAATTGTTGTTCATAAATGTTGAAAACTTTTCACTTTGCTTTTATGTCAGCGAACTATGTGATTTATCAACTTCTCAGACAAAGAAAAATTTTGTTAAATTAACTTATCTCAGGATAAATTCCTTGATAAATGATACGAATCACAGTTGAAACAAATATCAAAACATGACAGCTCTTTATGGATTGAAATTTTCAGGAATATCAAGGAATTGACTGCTAAAAGTTTTCAAAGACAGGTGCGAAATTGTCAGTCCAATCTGGTTTCAAGAACTTGGTAGTTTGCGAATCTTATGGATTCTGAAACTGCATCCATGGATTCCACAATCCTTTGTAGTAATAAGTTTCGGTAGCTCTCGATTTTCTAGGTATTTTCAGTAAGGCGAAGAAGCCTAAAAGTTTGTTGTTTTATCTAATTTGTATTAAAATTCTGGTATATAAGAAAGTTTACTTTAATTTCCAGTCTAGGTTTATTCTAATTGAGTTTTTGAGTTTTGATTTGAGTTAAAACTCTATCATAAATAATATTGATAATCGATACGAAAAACTTGACTACGAAAGCGCCATGATTGATTGCCATGTTTGTGACATCATTATGTTAATGTGTTTTCACGTATGTACTGTCAACGGATTTAACCTGTGTATAAACTGCCAAAATTATTGTAGTTTAGTGCAAAAAAAGTAGTGTTGGCTATTAATTTTATTTAGTAATATATGACAAAAGGTTCATAAAGGCCAATTCTGATAATATACCTGGTATGGATATTTTTACGGTTACAGATTTTCTCAGAAATGACATTCGGTTCAATTTACCTGAAGTTCGAGGTGCTAAAGCACCAATTTGAGTTTTTTAAAAAATAATTCGTTAATGTAAATAAGAAACAAAATATTTCTATTAAATATAATTAAATTATTTGTAGGGTGTCCCGTGAAAGTTACGGTGAGAAGGCTATAGGTTATGTTCAATTTAACCCCAAATATTATATTTGCACGGTGAAAGGACGTGTATGTCCATAACATAAAGTTTTGAGTAAAGCTTATACAGTTAGTTTAATTATAAATAAAAAACCAAGAAAAGTTAAAACCCTAAATGTCACGATAGTCTAGCTTCAGCGGGTAATAAATACTCAAACATAAAAAATATATAATGTGGTAAATAATAATCTTTTGTATATATTTGAGGACAGGTGGTTGGCAAAATTTGATGTTGTTTTATTGATGGATTAATACGTCGTGCTACTTGAAACTACTGATTTCGAAGTTTAACATATTGTGGCACATTTAAAAACATTTTTTTCGGTAGTTGTTTTTGTAGTATTCGTACAAAATAGTTCGAAACAGGCACGATAACTAATTATATTTGACCTTTTCAATACATTTATCAATGCACTGATGATAATATCAACGAAAACACTCATATCATCTATCTGTAATGTTGAGGGGAAATAGACATTATGACGTCACACGTGCTGGGGTTTTTTCGGGAACGGTTGGCGCGTCATCGATGCTAGGTTTAAAAATGTATTTCCAATTTGATATAATTTTTAATTATAAGAAAAAAAATTAAAATAGTTTTGTTATAAAACTTATATAGGATCTTCTCAATTGTGATAAAAAAAAATGTTTTTTAAAAGCCCAATTCAATCTTCTTCTTTTTCGCCACTATTTTACAACGCGAGTGTGCTTCTGATTTTCACACCTTTTTGGTAGTGTACGCTTAGGTAACAATAGAATCGTTTGTTTTAACCTATAGAAATTTGGGCGTGGGGCCCACACAGTCTCACACCGGAAAACAGTTGCTGCTACGAAACCTGATGCGAGGTGTGTAGATATCATGATGAGACTGAAATAATTAAAGGTGCGATTCTGCATTGTCTGCTTTAAAACAGTTGCCTTGGGGCGTACCACATAGTCAGTCTTGGAACTCAAATATTGAAATTATCTTCAGGTGGTCGATTATAACCTTTTCAATGTTCTCCAATCTCCTAAAATGGTGGATTCAATATTGGGAAAAGGAAGAAATCTGTTGCGGAGTCACAGAGATGTTTTTACTTGCACAAAACTCGTAAACTGAAATCGTTGTGTGGTAAGGCGCATTGTCGTCATGCAACACCCAGGTGTTCTTGATGTTCGGTCTTACACGAATGACCCTTTTTCGAAGTCTTTCAAGAACCTCTCTGCAAAAATGCTGTTTTACTGTTTGGCTTTGGAGCACAAATTCCTTATGGAAAACAAACCGTCACGCTTTTGAGCATTGATTTGCTCATTCTGGTTTTTTTGGCCGTTGTGATGTTGGAGTGTGTCTTTCATGCCTCTGGCGCCTCCTTTCCGGACGGTATTGAATATGTGAAAATCCAAGGCTCCACAATGATGAATGGTAATGACACGTTCTAGAAAATGAGGGTCATTTTCAATCCGCCTAAAATAGTTAAGTTATGATTCCCCTCTTGTCCTTTTTTTTAATCTTTTATGTATTTGCAATATACCCAAAAGTGATAAGCAACTGCTACAACACTTAGGGCAAGGCAGCGAGTTGCCAAGCATCAAGAGTTAGGGCACTTACATTAAAGGCTTAACATGTACAGGAAGTTATGTTCTTTATAACTAGAATAGTATCTTAATATCTTAAATTCTATAGCTTATCCCTAAAAGATCATAGCGTATCAGTCTATTCGTCTTTTAGCTATTATGCTGGAGGCTGACAACAAGGGAGTTGGGGTGCACTTTAAGTCGCGGTAGATACTCCACACTCGCGCACTTTGCGTCTTCTAGCACAGGCTTTATTTTTAGATCGCTGTGTAAAGTTTAATTTGTTACAAACCAAAGAGCATCAGTAATTATTCTCAGGGTTTTGGACTGAAATGTTTTAAGTATTTCTATATTAGATACACTCGCAGTACCCCACAGTTGTATGCCCTAACTCTATATGGGTTTGAGGATCACTTTGTAGATGGTTAACTTGTTAACCAACGATAGTTTGGATTTTTTACCTATTAACCAGTAAAGAGTTTGGATAATTTTAAGCCAAGTTGCTTCCTCTTTATAAAAATGTGCTGTTTCCAGTTTAGTCTTCGGTCAAGTCTCATTCTATGTAGGACTGAGTGCCGTACTTTATCGAAGGCTTGTGTAACCGAAGCAGCCGATGCAGCCGAGCAGTACTATTTATTTTAGCGTTATTAATAATGTTCACTAACCGGGGACTTGTTCGGTTGTCGTGTGTCTTTCGCGAAATCCGAAATGGTGTTCTGGAATGATATTTAGTTTGTCAAGCAATGGCTTCAGTCTTTCTGGGAACAACTATATGATGATGCTTCCTTCGTCGGTTTACTAGGTTTTGGAATCAATATAATTTGTTCTACTTTCCACTTTGATGGATAATGGCCGACCCTAAGTATTGCATTATGAATTTGTATAAGGACAACTAATGCTTTTTCCGGTAATTTTTTTAACGACTGTTCCAGTGATAAGGTCAAATTCTGGACTTTTCTTTGGGTTGAGGTTTCTACGAATCATAGCTATAACTTCACTAATTTTTATGGCTTTAACAGGATGTGCTATTTGGAATGGTGTTTCAAGGTATGAGATTATTTTTTCCTCTTCTTCTCGTAAACATCTTCTCGTTGCTAAAAAACATGATCTATATATATATATATATATATATATATATATATATATATATATATATATATATATTGCAAAAGTTATCAATATCTGTTCTCGTCGAAGTTCCATCCTGTTTTCTGATCGATGGTATGCTTGATTTTTCGATGATTTTTACTATAGCCTTCCACAAAGAGTAATCAGTAGCTTCAGTGGAAGTAAAACCTTCGAGGTAATTTTGAATTCCCTCGTTCTTTCCATTACTGAGTAATTCTTTCACTTCTTTCACTGCTCTGTTATATCTTGGCTGGTCTTCTGGGGCTCTAGTTATCGTCTACCTAAAGTATTGTACCTATTGTCTACCTACGTCTGTACCTACTGTGTACCTACGTCTACCTATTGTATTGCATGATTTGCTATTACAGAGCAATTCTGATTCTAAATTTGACTATTCATTTCAGGAATTAGATCCCTGGCGGCTTTCGTATTGTAATAGTTGAATATTCTATAGCCTTGTCTATGTTTTTAGAAATGTTTAGTAGGATATCAGTATGTATTATTTAATGAAGTAAATATTTAAACAAATCTCTGTTCTTTTTTTTATTAGTGAGTACGGCTGGTTTTTGTACATTAATAATGTTCGAACTGACTGTTACTATTGTGGGAGAATGATCGGAAGAAAGTTTTGTTCTGCTAGACAACTGCTAGTAGGAATACCTTTAGTAACACATAAGTCAATAGTGTCCGATACTTTCTTCCTATTAGTAGGTCAGTATGTGGGCCTACCAGTGGACAAAGTATTTAGATTATTTTTGTCGGTATATTTAATGAGCATTCGACCTTTAGTAACTAAAGGTCGAATGCTAATATAATAATCGAATAACTATCAACCTTGATCCCCATCTGAAGTGTTTGGCATTGTAATCACCACCAGCCAGAAATCTACTGCCTAATATGGTAAAGTACTCAGCATAATGCTCTTCTTTCAAATTGTGCCGTGGAGGATAATAAAGTGCAGATAAAGTTATTGGACCTGTTAACATTCCATTAGCATTCCAAAGAGCTATATTTAAGTTAATTGAGTTTATCAAGCAATTTGGACACGATATTCATCATTGTGTCGATTCGTTGCACCATTTGATTGACTTGATTTCTGGATTGACTGGATTGCGGTTGATTTTTACCACATGAAGCACACCTAAGATCTTTTCTTTCACTTATAGCGCAGTTTTGAATCCTGCGAAAGGTTTTTGGAGCCATTTTCGCCCAAATTTTCTTCATACCCAATCCTTTGCTCAAAATCATATGACCGGTTCTGTTAGCCCAATTAAACTCTTCTCCGATCATTCCGACCATCAAGTGATAATCAGAATGCATAAGATCTCGAATTTTATAGATATTTTCATCACTTTTTGCAGTTGAAGACCTGCCACTACGATGTTCATTTTCAATCGAGTCTCAGCCTTTTGAGAATGTCTTAAACATTGATAAAAAAACACTGAAACAAAACTTGACAGCGCACTTGTTGCCATGAAATTGTTGCCATTTTCTTATTTTCACTGGTTTACAAAAATAATTGCTATTTACCACCAAGTGATTATAGAGTTTAAAGTCGTGTTGAAGGCACATCAGATTTTGTCCTGTCACCCCTCCAAATGTGAAGTCAATGGTGTTGGCAGATCGAACACAGCTCCAGCAATCTGGTTGCTTTGTTTACATATCTTGTACACAGCCCCAAATTGGATTGATTAAATATATCTATCTGGTTGAAGATGAAGAACGAACGAGGCGAAGGTTCACTAACGGATGTATTGAAGAGAGACGGATGTAGTGAAGAGAGACGGATATAGAGAAGAAGAAGAGCCTATAAAAATAACCTGAATTATCATTACTTTGCTTCAAACCGTCATGCTTTTGAGCTTTGATTGGCTCATTCTGGTGCATTAATTCAAAATAAAACGAGCTAATGTGGCTATTTTAACTCCTGATGATGATGTTTAAAAAAACACATCGTTAAAGAAAGACACGTCGAGAGACAAAAAAGTTTCGGTGTTCTGTGGAAAATTTATTTAAGTTGCAACCCGCTCCTAAAAAATGACGCAACTAAGCAGGCGGCTATGACTCATTGCCAACAAAACCACTGAAATAAGTGGATAACAAAGCCTTAATATTGGCAAAAAATCGGGCGGACCTTCAGCCCCCCTTGCCAAAAACAGGATGTACGCAAACGCTAAAGGAATGTCTGGGTCCAGGGTGGTAATTATACTCAGTGGCGTACATACACGAGGACAATTCAGGAATTATTCGTCCAAATATAGAAATAAATATCTGAGATGTTTGAAACAGTCCCTCTATAGAGTTTTTTGTGAATATTCCGCCTGTTTAGGGATTCAAAATGAATCACTGGGAATCTCATTTGTAAAATAGGAAACCTGTAAATTTTCGAAACTAGTGTTGTGAGAACTTTTGCGAGCTGTCAGATTTCTTTGGACTGCGTCCAATGAGACAACAGTAGTTGAGTGTTATCATACACCCAACCGTTGGGTTCCACAATCTCATGTGGAACACACAACAACCTGCGTCTCCGGCTTAATGAGCATTTTTGTTGGTTGCTTGAGTGGAGATGAGCACTGGACGCAGCCCAAAGAAATCTGACACTGCATAGGTACGCCATCCGACGGGAAGTCGGCCAATACATTGGTTGTTGGCTGGGGATGGGATCTACCTATTTTTAATGGAGGAACATGTATCGGTGCCCTGAAGAGCCTAAACATCGAGAGACGAAACATATGCCCTCTAGCTGAAGGGATGGGTGGGGTTTATCTCCACTTAAGCAACCAATAAAACTGCTCATTAAAGCGGAGACGCAGGTTATTGTGTGTTCCACATAAGATTGTGGAACCCAACGGTTGGGAGTATGATGAAACTCAACTACTGTTATCTGTATCAATGAAATCTGACACTTCATTTATATATATATATATATATATATATATATATATATATATATATATATATATATATATATATGTATTTTTTTAACCTTTTTCAAATACAAACTATACTAAACTAAGTTAGTTTAGTATAGTTTGTATTTGAAAAAGGCACCGTCTGTCGAAACAATTGTTATACATACAATTTGAAATATAGTGGATATTTTTAGATATTAATCTTTATTTATTTACTACTAGTATTAACCAGATCCAGAAGAAACAGCGTTCCGCGAAACCCGTTTCTAAGTTCGTCGAAGTATCTTTCACAAAATTGATAACCACCTTTGGCTATCCAACCCTAATCACAGGGTTGAAATCGACAACCTCCTGTGTCAGCTAGAGGACCACCAATCTCTTTAATTCACACGCTCGCGCTCTAAGTGAAACTGCTTTTGTACCCTGATAAAACATAACTTAAATAGAACATACCAATATTCATTACAATCAGAAAAGCAATCACATGCTTATTATAAACACTAAAGGATCGAAACATTTTTAGGATACTAAAAGAGTTTTGAAAATGGTGAGGTATTCACTAGCAAACTGAACATAAATTGTTGTATCAATTCTTCTATTGGAATCTTTGGTGTGAAATACTAAACTTGAAGAGATTTACCACTAAACACCAAATCACTTTTTTGAACTGCTCGACGCACGTTTCGCTATGATTTAATCATCTCCTGATGATGCCAACATGGTTCGTGCGTCGAGCAGTTCAAAAAAGTGATTTGGTGTTTAGTGGTAAATCTCTACAAGTTTAATAAATTGTTGCGGTTTACTTTGAAACTGGGAAAAGTAATATTTCAATTGAACGTCAATTTCGAGTATTAATGAGACTAATGATGTCTATGGCGTTTTGGGGGGTTGTTAAAGATACACAATCAAGAGCCAGTTCGTTAATTAATTGTCACTGTGCAAAAAACATAGTTTTTCATAGCTTTGAATATGTTGAATTATGAATCAGAAAAAGACCTTTAACCTTCTTACATTCGAATAAAACGGCTCCTAAAAATTATTTATTATTGGATGAAGCTTATAGTGAGCATGCACTAACCCAAAAAACTTTTGAATAATTTTTAAAACTTTTTAACCACTTTTAAAACACTTTAAAAGTGGTGATTTTGATATAAAAGACAAGGAGCGTCCAGGACAGCCGAAGATGCAGATTTGTAAGCATTATTCGATGAAGACTCAACTGAAATAGTTGAAAGAAGCATTAAATGTAGTCAAATCCATATCAGACCGTCTACACTCATTGAGAAAGGTCTAGAAGGAACGAAAATAAGTTCCATACGAATTGTAGTAAAGAGACGTTGAAAGGCGAAAACCCACTTGTGAAATTTTGCTTTTCAGGCATAAAAGAAAATGTTTTTGTGCATCGAGTTGTCACAGGCAATGAAAAGTACATCTATTCTGACAACCCAAAACATAAAAATCATGGGTAGACCCAAGCCAGTGTTCAACATCATAACCAGTGCGCAATATACATGAAAAGAAGGTTTTGCTGTGTATTTGGTAGGATAGTAGGGGAGCTATGTATTACAAACTGCTGAAGTCCGGTGAAACATTTACTGACGATCGATACCGACAACAATTGATAATTGATAAATTGTACCGAGCATTGAAGAAAAAAACGACCAGAAAACGCCTAAAGACACGATAAAGTAATTTTTCAACATGACAATGCGCGGCCTCGGGTTGAAAAATGTGTAAAAACTATTTGGAAAACATTAAATGAGGCGTCCTACCCCACCCGCCGTATTCATCGAACTTAGCCCCTTCGGACTACGATTTACTTCGATCGATTCAACAGTACTTTCAGAACAGCACTTACATTCTTAGAAATAAATGAAAATTTGACTTGATTAATGGTTGGTGTCAAAAAACTAAACGTTTCTTTGACGCGGAATCCATTCTTTGACATGGGAAAAAGTAATGATGGAAAAAAGTTTGATGGAAAAAAGTAAAAGCTAATGATGGCCAATACTTAAATGATGAACAATACTCAAATTTTGCGAAAAAATCGAATTTTTAACCGAAATACCTATTACAAAAGGACAATATACCCTGGATGTGGTTTTAAATGCACACTGAACTTAATATTAAATTTAACTGAGGTAGCCGATACTTGATGGAAATTCATTTTAAATAAATAAACAAAGATTAATATCTAAACATTTCCACTATATTTAAAATTGTATGTATGACAATTATTTCGACACACAGTGTTGTTTGTATTTGAAAAAGGTTAAACCAAACTAAGTTAGTTTAGTATAGTTTGTATTTGAAAAAGGCACTATATTCAAGTATTCGTTAAATACTTTAATATTTTATGTATTTTTTATAAAAAGATCATATCCTGATGATGCCTGAACATGGTACGCGAAACGGTGGCCAAGAGGTTTAAAAGAAGTGATTTAGTGTTTAGTGGAAAATCTCTTCGAGTTTAGCTTATTTTGAAATAAAAAAAATTGAAAATAGAAACTGAAATAATTTAATTTAAAATGGGAAATCTTCATTTACACTACCCCATGCAATAACAAAATTAATTTCAGTATCCTAAAAATTATTCTCCCCTTTTGGGTCTGATTTAATCATTTTAATCGTTTAATTTTGTGATTGCTCTTCTAATTTCGGTGAATGTTAGTAGGTTCTATTTAAGATCAGGCCTTTAAGTTGACCTTTAGATCTGTTTGTATAGAAGAAGTTGAACTTAGAGCCGAAGCTTATGGATTATAGGGTTTAGGGACCCTCTAACTGACCCATAAGGTTGTTAATTCCCCTGTTTTCTTCCAAAGTTTTTTGCCCTAGCTGCTTGTTGAATCGACCCGTCTCATTAATACATTTTTTAGAGTAGTTTTGCAGAACACAGCGTACTCAACCCTGCCAAAAGGACTCCCTGCGTTCCTGCGGACAATGTCACGGTTTTTTTATTAAATTAATGGTCAAACTGAATTTTTTTTCTGCTGAAACACTTTTCTATTGGTGCTATTGAAGCAGCTGTTTCAAGCATATTATTGGCGATTTACTCATAAGGAAACCTCACTCCTTTCAAGGCATCCGGGCCTTGTAATACAATATATATATATATATATATATATATATATATATATATATATATATATATATATATATATTATCATCATCATCATCAGCCCGTGTCGATCTACTGCAGGATGAAAACATTCGCATCATGCTTCCAACTTTCACGGTCCTGGGTCTGCCACTAGGGTCCTATATAATGAACGATATCGTCAGTCCATCTTACTTTCGGTCTTTTTAGCGGACGTTTGCGATCAAGCGATATCTACTTCAAGATTGCCTTTCCATGATGTTACACACTTTCGTTTGTTCTCTGATCCATGCTCAGGGCTTTCTGTCTCGTCTTGTAATGTCAAACATACATCTTTCCATTGCCCTCTGTGCTACCCGAAGTTTTTGAATTGTTTGCGATGTGAGTGTCCAGGTTTCACTTCCATATGTCATAACGAGTAGGGCGCACTAATCGAAGACTTTTCTTTTTAGGCAAAGTGGGAATTTGCTCTTAAACACTATGTTGAACTTGCCAAATGCCTGCCAGCTACATTTAACATGTCATTCAACCTCCCGGGCGGTATCTCCCTCCATTGAAATCCTCTACCCAAGATATATAATGTGGTCCACAATCTCCAAATCCCCTCCGAAAATTGAAATTCTTTTGTCTTCAGCGAATTTATTAAAGATAACCTGACTCTTTTTCAGGTTTATTTTTTAGCCAAATGATTTGCCAGCCCTTCGCAGTTTTTGTATGCTCCTCTGGGTCTTGTAAAAGGAGAACGATATCATCCTCAAATCAAAGATGGTTTAAGTTTGCACCATTGATCTTTACACCATCCTGTTCCCAATCCAGTTTACGGAATACTTCTTCAAGACGAGCCGAGAAAAGAATAGTCGATATTGCGTCACCCTGCCGTACACCTCGTTCTACATTAATTCCCACTTCAAGATTATCAAGGCGAATTGTGGCTGTAGCTCCATTATATATCGATCCTAATAGGTTTACATATGCTTTATCTACCCCTTGGCTAAGCAGTGCATCCATTATCGCATGCTTTGAGATGGAGTCAAATGCTTTTTCGTAGTCGATAAAAGCCAAGCACAGTGGCATGGTGTATTCGTTGTGCCTTTGTATGGCCTGCTGTAGAACCTGGATATGATCCATTGTACTGAATCCACTTCTGAATCCTGCTTGTTCTCTTGGTTGTGCGTCATTCAGTTTTTTTAAATATTCTTTTAGCAATTATCTTAGTGAAAACTTTGTACATTACTGATAGGAGGCTTCTGATAGGACGGTAGTTCTTTAAATCTTCATGTGCTCCTTTTTTATATAAAAGGATCACTTCTGCATTTTTCCATAAGTCAGTACTTTTTGTTCTTTGAGGCATTTTGAGTATAATTTTGCCAGTGTTTTATGTAACGTCCGACCACCAGCTTTTAGCATTTCGACAGTTACACTGTCCTTTCCTAGAGCCTTGGTGTTTTTCATCGATTCTATGGCATTTGTTACTTCGTCCACTAGGATATCTGGCTTTTGTCTTTCCATGGGTATTGTTGGCTTTAATTGGTTCTGATTTTCATATAACTGGGAATAAAATTTTCTGACAATATTTAACGTTTGGGTACGCGTCCTGCATTAAGGCATTAATTTGCGTTTTCTGTTTAGCCTTGTTAGTTCCTTTGTTTTCTTCCAGGTTATTTTACACTAGCTGCATGATTGTCTCCTCTCTGATATCTTTTCTTATAGTTTTGTTGAGCTCAGCATACTCGACCCTGTCAAAAGAATTCCCTGCATTTGTCCCATTGTCCCATTGTCCTTCGTTTTTTCATTAAATCGATGGTCTCACTGGATAGTTTTGTCTATTTGAGACATTTTTCTTTTGGTACTATTGAAGCAGCCATTTAAAGCACATTGTTGGTGATTTCTTCATATTGAACTGATATTTCCATCTCCTCCGGACCATGTACCACAGCAAAGTGGTTCCCTCTCCAGTAATTTCCTAGAATCCACATTGCCCTTTTTTTGACCTTACCATTCTTTCGCGCTCTCTTCGACAGTTAATCCTAACTTTTGATCATACCATTCGCTGTCATTTCCAACATTCAAATTGTTAAGGACAGTACAATTGCAAAATATTGTTTAATCGTTGGTCATGATGTAATCGATGTCACTTGTGAGTCCAGATTAACTTTTCCACATCCATTTTCTGCTGTTGTTCTTTTTAAGGAACGAATTGATAATATAAAGTTCTTGTCCTTCAACAAAATCAACCAATCTGTCACCTCTATTGTCTTGCTTACCAGTTCCATATACGCCAGTTGCATTTTCACCAGTTCTAGTTAGTCCAATTCTGACATTAAAATCACCCATAAGGATTTTGTACCTACATTTCTCCTTGTATAAAAGTTGGGCCACATCATCATAAAATTCCGCAATTTCTTCATCCCTACGGCTTATAGTTGGTGCATAAGCTTGGACGATTTGAAGCCTAAACTTTTTATTCAGCTGAATGGCGCATTGGACTAATCGGTCAGATGTACTTTCGAATTTTAGTACACTGCCCTTCAGCTTTCGATTGATGAGGAATTTAATTCCTCCACATCGTCTATTCTCCGTATCTCAGGTGCAGAGTACGTGTCCAGTTGGTTCCAATTTAATTAACTCTTTGTCCTTTCTTCGTGCTTCACAGAGCCCAATAATATCCCAATGTATGTTGTCAAGTTCGATTAACAGTTCTTACAATCGGGCCTACGTTTTCATAGTGCGAATCATCAATTCGTAGTTAGAATCACCTAACCAGGTGATTCTTAGCACCCTCTGCCTTGGGGCAAATCTTCCCGCTGTCGTAGGTAGTTGCCCCTTGGCCTCCGGGGAATGAGGACCGTGTTTGAGGTTGTACTGTCATATTGAAATACCATGTAGAAGGTATGGACCGTAATCTGCCACGATGGCCAAATGCGGGTTGGCAGATTTCGAATGATGTTAGTCTGAGACCTCTGTCTTGACCTGTCCGCCAGGGGTGACCCTCCTAGGAGCATAGTCTCCAGACGGCATAGCTCAAACCTTCATTGCCCTTCTCAAACCCCTTTACCACGTCAAGGTCTGATTCACGAACGGGTATTATGTACTCTCTTGTTCATAATGACACATAGTTTTAGCAATATTGTGCTGACTGCTAATACCACTAGGATATCGATGTATATCGTTAGACATTGGTTCCCAATTATGTCATCTTCAAACAAAAGGCAAAACTTGCATGATCTGCAGATTTAAGGGCAAATGATTTTTGTTTGTATGGTTATTTGAAGAGCAAAATCTATGTCGAATACTCACAAATCATTGCGGAGATTAAACTAACAATTCCATAAAAAAAACTAGTATTCCAGTAGAAATGTTGCACTGTATAATTAATAAAGCGCGATTGAGACTGGAAGAATCTGCGAATAGGCGAATCTTCTTTCAGACGTTATCTTAAAAAAAATTACTATTTTTCTTTTGTGAAGCAGTATATTTCTATGTTTTTTTAAAATAAAGTATTTCGATTAGTTACTGAGATTTATAATTAACATGGCTTGTTCCCTAACAATGTGGTTTTGATCAAAACCTCTGTACCAATTTAGGAAACCTCATAACTGATTATGGATGGTACATCTAATGCTCCATACATCGAAAATTAGATATTGTTCTCCAAATCTGATCTTCCGCTTCCGAATCTACTACGCGACCGCCTATTAAAGGTTGTTAAGTAGGAACGTCGATTATTGATCCAGTTTTGGAGACGGACTATGACGTCACAATGACGCTGCATCGAACACCTCCGTCTCTACACAGTGTCGTAGATGGGAAAACATTGTCTGCATAACAACGACGAACTAAAGATTACGTAGATGTTCATTTGTACGAGTGAAATCAAAAATTAATTCTTCTATTGGAATATTCGGTGTGAAACACCAAATTCGAAGAAATTTACCACTAAACATTAAATCACGTTTTTTTAACTTCTTGACGCGCGTTTCGCTAACCATATTTATATCATTTGAGGTAGTTTCCTGTTCAGTTTTGTATGCATGTTTCTGCATTCTAGTTGATAATATTCTCCTATCTAATCAGTTGATAATTGATTAGTGTGTGTGTGTGTGTGTGTGTGTGTGTGTGTGTGTGTGTGTGTGTGTGTGTGTGTGTGTGTGTGTGTGTGTGTGTGTGTGTGTGTGTGTGTGTGTGTGTGTGTGTGTGTGTGTGTGTGTGTGTGTGTGTGTGTGTGTGTGTGTGTGTGTGTGTGTGTGTGTGTGTGTGTGTGTGTGTGTGTGTGTGTGTGTGTGTGTGTGTGTGTGTGTGTGTGTGTGTGTGTGTGTGTGTGTGTGTGTGTGTGTGTGTGTGTGTGTGTGTGTGTGTGTGTGTGTGTGTGTGTGTGTGTGTGTGTGTGTGTGTGTGTGTGTGTGTGTGTGTGTGTGTGTGTGTGTGTGTGTGTGTGTGTGTGTGTGTGTGTGTGTGTGTGTGTGTGTGTGTGTGTGTGTGTGTGTGTGTGTGTGTGTGTGTGTGTGTGTGTGTGTGTGTGTGTGTGTGTGTGTGTGTGTGTGTGTGTGTGTGTGTGTGTGTGTGTGTGTGTGTGTGTGTGTGTGTGTGTGTGTGTGTGTGTGTGTGTGTGTGTGTGTGTGTGTGTGTGTGTGTGTGTGTGTGTGTGTGTGTGTGTGTGTGTGTGTGTGTGTGTGTGTGTGTGTGTGTGTGTGTGTGTGTGTGTGTGTGTGTGTGTGTGTGTGTGTGTGTGTGTGTGTGTGTGTGTGTGTGTGTGTGTGTGTGTGTGTGTGTGTGTGTGTGTGTGTGTGTGTGTGTGTGTGTGTGTGTGTGTGTGTGTGTGTGTGTGTGTGTGTGTGTGTGTGTGTGTGTGTGTGTGTGTGTGTGTGTGTGTGTGTGTGTGTGTGTGTGTGTGTGTGTGTGTGTGTGTGTGTGTGTGTGTGTGTGTGTGTGTGTGTGTGTGTGTGTGTGTGTGTGTGTGTGTGTGTGTGTGTGTGTGTGTGTGTGTGTGTGTGTGTGTGTGTGTGTGTGTGTGTGTGTGTGTGTGTGTGTGTGTGTGTGTGTGTGTGTGTGTGTGTGTGTGTGTGTGTGTGTGTGTGTGTGTGTGTGTGTGTGTGTGTGTGTGTGTGTGTGTGTGTGTGTGTGTGTGTGTGTGTGTGTGTGTGTGTGTGTGTGTGTGTGTGTGTGTGTGTGTGTGTGTGTGTGTGTGTGTGTGTGTGTGTGTGTGTGTGTGTGTGTGTGTGTGTGTGTGTGTGTGTGTGTGTGTGTGTGTGTGTGTGTGTGTGTGTGTGTGTGTGTGTGTGTGTGTGTGTGTGTGTGTGTGTGTGTGTGTGTGTGTGTGTGTGTGTGTGTGTGTGTGTGTGTGTGTGTGTGTGTGTGTGTGTGTGTGTGTGTGTGTGTGTGTGTGTGTGTGTGTGTGTGTGTGTGTGTGTGTGTGTGTGTGTGTGTGTGTGTGTGTGTGTGTGTGTGTGTGTGTGTGTGTGTGTGTGTGTGTGTGTGTGTGTGTGTGTGTGTGTGTGTGTGTGTGTGTTTTTCCACTTTTCCACTTTTTCTTCGGTCTTCCTCTCTTCATTCTTCCTTCGCCTGTCCCCGTGCTCACAGCCTGTTTTGTTAGTGTGCTTTCGGTATGTTCTAGCCAGGCTAGCCGTGTTCTAATGATCCGCATTATTGAGGGTTCTCCAAATACCGTTATTATTTCTTCATTGATACCACCTTATATTCTTCTCAGTACTCTACTCTCTTCCATGTTTGTCTGTAATAGTTGAACCAAGGTAACAAAAACGATCAACCCTGTCGAAATGTAGTGTTACTTCTCCTATTTTAATTTTCAGCCCTTTCTTGCACATTTTGTCCTTTTTTTAATTCTCATTTTCATGTATTTTGTTTTGTTTGTATTTACTCATAGCCCGAACCTTCCAGCTTCTCTCATTAATATTTATATTTGAGTTACATTTTCCATTTCTCCCAATTCTCGTGTTATAATTATTACATCGACGGCGAAGGCTAGACATTGTTTTTTTGTCATATCGTAGTCCTGTGCAATGTATCTGACTTCTCCTCAGCACAGCTTTCAACACTAGATTAAACAAGCAGATAGACAATGGGTCTCCTTGTCTGAGGCCCGATCTTACTTTGAAGGGCTTTGACTGTTGGCCATTTACTTTAACTAAGCTGACTGTATTTTCTATAGTCATTTTTGTTAGAGCTATTAGTTTTCTATTAACCCCCAGTTCTCTCATTGCTTTTAGATGTTCCTTTCTGTCAATGGAGTCATAGTTTCAAATTCAATCATTCATCAAGTTTTTCACATTCTTTCGTATGAGCGTGGAATCACTTCAAGAACTGTCTGCAGTTTTAGAAGAAAGTTTGTGCTGACAAGACACTGTCTTGAGGAAGTCTATTACTCCCCAGCAGATGCTGATAGTAACATTGAGGTATTTAAAAAAAAATAAACAAACATGACATATTTTATTCCTCAAAACGTAAAACAAACCAAATGACATATACAAAATTTGCTAAGATAAACAAACATGACATATTTTATTCCTCAAAACGTAAAACAAACCAAATGACATATACAAAATTTGCTAAGTATATTTAAATCGGTTCATGCAGAAAGGGACTTAAATCCATTTTGGTCATTTTGAGAAAATCGAAAAAAAACTCCCCCGTTTTTTCTGTGTTTCAGATGAATCTTACTTTAGAGATATTGTTTTTTACAGACTATGTGGACCATGTATAAGGTCCTTTTACGCATGAAATCATGAGTATCAACATTCTAGTAAAGAAACCAAAATGGTACATTCAAATCTCAAAATGGCCAAAAATGGACTTAAGTCCCTTTCTGCATGAACCGAATCATTTATAATATATATAAAAAATAAAAATCTAGCTACAATGAATCAAGTCAATAATCATATGATTCAGGAGAGATCTGCGAATAACGTGTTTGAATACACTGCTGTACATTAGAGTTGGACTGAAATTGAGTAGAATTAATCGGTGGTGCATCTTGCGAGCAATATAAATTAGGTAGATGGGATAAATTTTGTCGTTGTGATTCAGACTGTGAATCAAACTTTTGCCCTTCGGTTACGCGGTTGACCCATGTTAGGTCCGGTTTCAAAATATTTGAAATGACTCGCATTAACTTCATCCGACAATCCAACATTTTATGACTTGGTACTTTTTTCAGTTGGGGAAATAACGATAAAAGAAAATATCGACTGTCGTCATCTTTATGTTCCACATTTTTTTCTAAACTCTGCGATAAAGTGACCGTTTTTTTTCTCCTCATTCGACACAATATTTGCTTTATTCCTAGACCTTTTAGATAGAGGGGGCGAAGTGCTGCACTAAAAGCAGGACTGATTTCTTAACCTATTTCTGTTTCATTTGAGTCTTGCTGTTGAGAGGGTATTTCGGAGTCTTCTTTATCATTGGCCCGTGATGAGTCATTTTCACTTGCGATGTCTATGTTTGAAGTAGTTCTGAAAAAAAAATGGAAAAAGTATTGCTATTTGAAATAAAAACCAAACCAGTTTTTTAAATAAAAATTACTTGTTTCCTGTTACAAAGGGAAGTAAAGAATTAAGCTGGTCAAAAGGAACTTACATTTTTCTCTGAGAGCCAACTGATCCCGATGGTAAGTTAGATTTAGAAAGTTCACGTGCGAATGAACTTCGAACGCCCTTCCACTTCTTTTGCACGTCCATTTATAAGAAATATTTGAGTACAAAAAATAATAATTGATATTTTTATTAACCGGTACCTGGCAAGTGGATGACGGATCTGCAATTATATTACAAACTTGGAATATCGACTTTAAGTTGCAAAATTAATGAAACATGTAAGGCAATATGGAATTTTCTTCAACCAACTGTGTTACCTTTTCCAACCGAAGAGATGTGGAAGTCTATAGCAGTGTAATTTTGGGAGCGAACTAATTTTCTTAATTGTATTGACGCAATAGATGGTAAACATATTCGAGTTATTCAACCGGAACATTCTGGATCTCTTAATTTTAACTATAAAAAATATTTTTCTATTCTACTTCTTGCCTAATGTGATGCAAATTATTGTTTTACCTATGTTGATATTGGAAATTATGGTAAAACCCCTGATTCATCTGTTTTTAAACAATCTACTCTTACGAAAAAGTTGCAAAGTAATAGTTGTAATATTTCTCACCTGCAGCCCCTTCCTGGTACAACAGAGCCAGCGTTCCTTTTTATAATAGTTGGGGATGAAGCCTTCGCACTTTCAAAACATATTATGCGTCCGTATGGAGGTACGCATTTGAGTGTCAAGAAAAAAAAAATTGAACTACAGATTGTCAAGAGCTAGACGTATGATTGAATGTACATTCGGCATTTTAAGCAATAAATGGCGTATATTTTACAGAGCTATGAATGTTGGTGAAGAATTCACAGTAGATTTAGTGAAGGCTTGTGTAGTAGTACATTATCCCAAACTGGGTTACTTGACATCACCGAAAGTAATAATGAAAGGTCACGTTCCGGTACAAGTATTAGAGATAAGTATGCAGATTATTTAAGTGGATCAGGAATGTCCAAAATTTAAGTCTTATAAGTATAGCTAATAGTTATGCTACATAGGTATTTTATTTAGCTAATATTATTTTTATATTGGAATTATTTCTTTATAAATATATATTAATAAACCAACTTCTGTTTCATTTGACTCTTGTTCAGAGGGCATTTCATGAAATTTTTCAAAATATTAATCTCGGCTTGTGTCTTTTGTCTTTCGCCCCGTGTCACGAGCACTCCTGCCCCCAAAAAAATTGACTGGGATCGTTAACTTCTCATTTTATGTAGCAAAAGTGCGCCCAGCTAGATTTTGCATGACGACCGAGCCAAATTACAACTGTGCTGCTACGGAATTGAAAATAAATAAATTTTTACCTTCTAGCTTCTTTCTTTTTCATATTTGTCATTTCTGCATACTCAGAAAGCAATGCATTTGCAACTTCAGACCAAGCAAATTGTTTTTTTTGTTTATTTCAATAATCTCAGAGTTGTACGTTCCATAAACATTAATTTTTCTTTACTTTGTCTATTAACTTTTCAGTATCAAAAAACTTCATGTAATCAAAATTACAAAAAAATATAATCAAAATTACAAAAAAAATAATCAAAATTACAAAAAAAAAGTAATGAAAATTAAAAAAAAAAAGAACAAACTTGGAGTCAAATAAGCACTGATAACTGATATAATTAACCACGTGTGTATTGTGGTTGTGGAGTGGATGGGGCGTGGCAGAGTATGAAAGAGCCCATTGGTTCTTTCAGGCCTACTGTTGACAAGAGGTGGTGTGGCGTGGATGGGAGTTGCGTGCATGTAGCGCCCGCCTACTGTTGATCTCGAGTAGAACCCTTGTGGCTGAGAATAACTGTGTGGCGTGACATGGCGTGGATAGGTGTGTAAACCCCCATCTACTCCTGTGTATTTGGTGTGGCGTGGCGTGGAATGGCGTGGAGTGGATAGTGTGAAAGGGGCTATTATCCTGTTCGCTATACCTTTGTAGGTATAGCGAACACAGGGTATATACAAACACTACTTTAAAACTTTGAGAATGTAAAGTTGTTTTACGAAACTATAGTCACACAAATTTTGTTTAAAAATAAAAGTGATAGATAAGAAAGTAAAACAATGTTTTATTCCTTTTAAAAAATGAACTATCACAACGTAACGGACAAATCAATCAATAATTTAGAATGAAACAAGTTTGGACTAATTCGTTCAAATAATTTCCTTCAAATTCCAACAATAATAACATCAAATCAAACATACGTTCAGAATTTATGAACATGATGTCACTTTGATAGGTGTCATCAATACAGTGACAGAGTAAAATGTATGTCATTAAATTCACGTTGCTATTTGTAGTACTTATATTCTAAACAGAGCAAATGTGTTCTTTACCTGAACCAAATCAACAAGTTCTCTCCAGCATTGGATATCGCATCGGAAAAATAATCGGTAGAGGAACTTACAGTAAAGTTTGCATTGTACTAAACACCAAGGGACAGAAGTATGCATGTAAAATCATCAAGAAAAAAATGGCTGGTGACGATTTCATACAAAAGTTTCTACCGAGGGAAATAGAGATCATCTCTGAAATAAAACACCCAAATATTATCCAAGTATATAAAATTCTTGAATCTGATAGTATAGTTTACATGTTAATGGATTACTGTCAGCTGGGAGATTTGCTGGAATATATTCGAGATTACGGTGCGTTTTCCGAAGAAAAAGCCAAACATTATTTGAAACAACTAGTTGATGCTGTCAATTATCTTCACGATTTAGATATTGCGCACAGGGACTTGAAATGCGAAAATGTATTTTTGATGTGGAACAATCAAATTAAATTGGGAGATTTTGGTTTCGCTCGCTTGTGCAAAGATGAATATGGCAAGAAGATTTTATCCGATACGTTTTGTGGATCTGCCGCTTATGCAGCGCCAGAAATTTTAAAGGTAAGTATTCCTAGTAGGCCTTTATATTCATTCTATAGTCTGCTTCCAAAGTCATATACCACGGGCGTAGCCAGGATTTAGTTTGGGGGGGGGGGGGGTTAGTTTGGAGTAAATAAAACAACAAAAATATACTTACATGAAATGAGATGGCGATACTGTGCGCAACGTCCACTAGTTCGGATATATATTCAATTCAAATGTAATAATTTAACTCTCTTCACTCCTCGTATTTTTTCGGTATAATATTAGGTAATATTTGGCTTATTTCGGGGGGGGTTGGGGGGGGGGTGAACCCCCCCCCCCCCCTTGGCTACGCCCGTGTCATATACAGTAATCCCTCGTCAATTTCTAGGGATACACTTGAAAACAAAAAAATTTCAATATGTACATACATATGTACGTATGTATGTAATATTATATGAATTATTAAGACACTATATATGTATGTATAGACACACTATGTATGTATGAATGCTATATTATAAATATGTAGGTACTTATTAATTTTGTAGGTAAAATTTATTCTTGAAAATAATGTGAGATTGTTAGCTGTTCCATTTTTTTTTTGTAAGCTCTTTTTGAATCTCCCTATAAGGTTGTTGTAGCCCATTCAAACCATTTGAAAACTTTAGGCTTCTTTCTAGTGAAGGGTTTTTATCATAGACCAAATCTTACAATTGTTATGCGATTTAATTTTTAGTAAACTACTTAATGTTAGGGATTTTAGTATTCATCTAAGTAGTCGTTGCCACGTCGGGAATCCCATCGTCTGTATTGCCTTCGACATCCGTATTTTCCAGAATTTCAAGCAGTTCTGTTTCTCATCGTTCATTGTCGTGAGAAGAGATGAATCTCCTTTAATGTCACTTGACTGTAACTCGTCAAAACTATCGCCATGAATTTGGTGTAAGATTCTTACATCTCTTCAATTTATGTTGCTTTGTCAGAAACTGCTGACGTATCGGCCACAACCTCTGGCTATAATTTTCTCCAACAGGAATTCAATGTTGATGAACATAACTCACCCACTGCTTCTTTGATAAATGTTAATGTTATGCAATGGGCGATATTAAAAGCTTTCAAACTTTCAGTAACAGTGAGAACAAGATTTTGCTCCATGCTATTCAATACATAACTGAAAGGTCGCTTGACATACTATCTTTTAAACACTGCTAATATTCCCTGATCTTTGTTGGTTGTATCTGTGATATAGTGTTAGGAAGTAGGAAGCAAAATTTTTTGTTTGGATCAGCAAACTGTAAGGATTCAGAATGGCCGGAAGCATTATTCTCAACCTTTTTGATTTGCTCTCCAAAAGATCAGCAGATTATTTTTGTTTTTATTTTTAGAGCACGTGAGTTAAGAGATTTGTATACGAGCAATGACTTTATCATGTGGTTTCGTGCATTAGAGCAAAAGAAAAAAAGTAACCCTATCCGTTGCAGTTTTAAATCCTGGTGCGGATCTTTCGATTTGAGGCACAAATGTTCGAGCATACATCCTCTTCCTAAATAAACCTGTTTCATCGGCGATAATTACCTGACCTGGTTGATAACCCTTGCTTTCAATCAATTGTTTGAATTCAGTCGGATACCGATTAGCCGCTTTATGATCAGCAGAAGCCAACTCCTCGGTAATTTTTACGTTATGTAATAAAAAGCACTTTTTAAAATTTTCAAACCAACCTTTACTGGCTTGGAAGCTTAGAGTTTCCTCATCTGACTTTAGATTCTCGAAAAGACTCCTAGTTCTCATTGAATAATTTAGCTGCTTCTTAGCCTCTTGGCTTCTTTTGTTTGGTCTTCGATCCGAATTCCTAGCTTTTTGTTGAATAATTCGAGTGCTAGTCGTAATATATATATATATATATATATATATATATATATATATATATATATATATATATATATATATATATATATATATATATATATATATACATATATATATATATATATATATATATATATATATATATATATATATATATATATATATATATATATATATATACATTGTCCAAATGTATGATTACACTTCGCCAGTCCGTATGATTACATTCAGCACTGTGGTCTCATTAGACGCAGTCCAAATAATTCTAACACTGCATGTATACGCCATCCGACGGGAGGTCGGCGAAAGTGTGGGTTGTTTACTGTGGATAGGGACTCCCTATTCTTGACGAGAAAAATTTGTCGGTACTCTGAAGAGTCTGGAACATCAAGAGACGAAACATATGCCCTCCAATTGCAGGGATGGATGGGGCCCGTTCATGGTCATGCAATCAGCAAAATGCTCATTTAGGCGGAGACGCAGGTTGTTGACGCAGCAGTTGGATGTATGATTACACACAGCACTGTGGTCTCATTGGACGCTGTCCAAAGAATTCTATTTGTCCATTTGATAGCAAATAACTTTTACAATAACAAATAACTCAGAAAAATGATAAATTAAAAGTATTTTAACATTATATTATTATTTTTTTATTATTATTAAATGTCAGTCACTTCAACGATCTACCGTTATTTGTGATGTCTTACTCATGCCCTATTAAAGTCGGATAGGCTATATATAAAAATCCATATACGCTAAACCAGGACTAGGACTCTGGACCATTGGATTGCCAGGCGAGTAACTAACCCGCGAGTAACTGACCACCGCGGCCGGTTTTTGACATTAAAACAAAAATTATATCTAACACAATAATTATCAACTATAGTAATGAGTTAATTAATATTCAGTGGCACATCATTTGGCTTTTATGAGAGCCTCATAACGTGCCGGCATTGAATCAACTAACTTTTGTATTTAATCTAAAGGAATTCGGTCCCATTCATTTTTAAGAACTTCGTATAATGTCTCCTTATTTGAATAACTTTGGCATCTTACTTTTATTATTTAATTCTTCCCACAGATGATCTATGGAGTTTAAATCTGGATTTTGACCTGGCCACTTGTAACGTTTTTTTTAAAATTTATTATTATATTTTTAATATCATGTGATTATTGTTATAGCGACGGCAGCCGTTCGTCGGGGGCATTTGGGTCGTAGGTCACGGATGGTTTGCTTACTTTATTTCTGTCAAAAAGACTCAATAACAGTACTAGATATTTAATAAATACAAGCACAAATTCAGAGAACAACATGCAGATCAAAATATAAAAATTAAACGGTTATATCATAAAAAAAGAGTCTAGCAGTGGTGTCCATGACTACCCTACTAAACTAGGCATGTAAAGAGAAAGGTTTGATCTTAACAGATATTTCTATCATATAAGAGCTCTTGTTTAACTTAAAGTCCTGTTACCAGTTACCGAGATGGTCGATTACTGAGCAGTTCTGTGTTCAGTATGCGGGGCTCCTAAAATGCCTGGAGTCTACATTGAACGAGTTCTGCAATGAAAGGGCCCCAAAATGACTGGATTCTATAATGATCGGGCTCAAAAATAACATATACAAAAATACAAAAGAGTGAGCCTGAGTAGGGTTTTGCCAGCTAATGTACATACCTCTAATGGAAGGATCACTCACGCGGGACTACCAGCGGCGTCGACTTGCTAGATCTCTATCCGTCTTATCGGCGTGTAGACGTCTGACTAGCTCTAGGTGAGATGTTCAACTCCATCGGCCTTCGTCCAGGCGAAAACCGGTGCGACCTTAAGTAAGACTGATGTAAAACAACTTTACCTGTAGCGGCCGATAATTTATAAACGCTACACACTCCAGAACCTTGACTTTTTTACGTTTCAGGATATCACTAATGTGCTTGGATTTGTCTTTACGGTCATTATCTTGTTGAAAATACTTCATAACTGACATATTTTCTTTAGTTATGGTAGCATATGAGTCGTCAATATATCACCAAACATGAATCAATCCATATTGCCTTCAATTTGAACTATAGGCCCAACTGCATGGCGTGAAAAACATCTACAAACCATCACATTACCGCTTTTATGTTTAACCATGAGTATTTGATATTGAATATCATATTTCTTGTTTTTAGATCGTCGAATATACTTAATTCCATCAGATGATATTAAATTTACTTTCATCGCTCCATAAAACAGTAGACGACTCTGAACTTATCCATGATTTATATCGTTTTGGTAACGCAAGACGAGTCTTCCTATTTTTTGCGTTATTATATCAAGGGCTTTTTTGCTGAGCTACGGCCGTATAAACCAAAGGTTGCTAATTGCCGTTTGACAGTTGAAATGTGAACGTTTATGCCGTATTGCGGCAATATTTGTTTATCGATTTTTGACATGTATTTTGTTCGAAAATGTTATGTTTCATGTTAGAAGAACGTTTTGTAATTGTTCAGTTTTATTACGCAAATTCGCGGTTCCCTCGTGCTACTCAACAAGCAATTCAGACCCATCGTGGTATTCATCGTGGTGGTCCTTCTGAACCGGCTTTTGATTGTGATGATTTGAAATTGAGTTTGCTCTCCACGTTAGCGTGGTGCCTGTACAACAAAAAAGCCAGAAGTGTTAAGAATGTTGCCGTCATTCAAGCAAGTGTAGCACAAAATGACATCGTCCCGGTTGCTCGCCGTTCGCAAGAGTTTGACCTCTCACCAATGACAACCTGGCCAATTTTGAGGTTGGACTTAAGCTTGCATCCGTATAAGATGGTACTGGTACAAAAATTGAAGCCAATCGACCATCGTATTTGTCGTGAATTTGCCGATTGGACCTTCGAAATGATGGAAGTTGATCAATTCTGATTCAATGGCTTCGTCAATAAACAAAATTGTGTATTGCTGCGAATTTATCCACACGTGATACATGATAGTCATTTACATCCGCAAAAGATCACAGTTTGGTGTGGATTTTGGCATGGAGTCGTCATCGGTCCTTATTTTTTCGGCCCTTTAAAAATAAGGAAGGGACCACGTTACTATCAATACCGAGCACTACAAGGCAACGCTAGACGATTTTTTCCCCGGAATTTGATGGAATCGATGCGGATGACCTTTATTTTCAACAGGATGGCACTCCACGGCATATAATATGGGCTTATTGGGAGCCAAGTTCGGCAACTCGTTAATTTCACGAAATAGCATCATCGCTTAGCCGCCGAGATCATGCGATTTAACTCCTTTAGATCATTTTTTCTGGGGACATGTGACCCCACATTTTTATAGTAATAAACCCCCGACTATAGGTTACTAACAGTTGTCAAATCATCATTGCCATACATCCCGAAATGTGCACTAGGGTCATCGATTGACGCGATCGGATCCGTGTCTTGTTCGCTGAAATTTTGTTCAAATCATAAATTGCATGTCTGAATCTCTTAAACAAAGCAATCGGAACCAATTTTGAGTCAAAACTGTGTTTTTTATTTAATTTTGAAGCTCCATCATTCTTACTGGTAAACCCCTATACAGAGTGTCCCATAAAGTATCCGCTATAGAGCATCTGGTGATAGTAGAGATCAAAATAAAAGGATTTAGTTAATATATATGTTGGTAAATGTTAGTCATTAAAAAGACACAGAGTGGAGCATGGCCTACTACTACCAGCTGTTGGAGGCAGCAAAATCCGCTTACAGGTGCAAAATACGCGAAACTGGAGAATATGCATCGGGAAATCCTAGAACACCCTCCATACAACCGAGTATTGCCACCTTTTGATATTTTTTGTTTGCGCTCTTGAAAGATGCACTTGGAGGGATACGATTCAACAACGATCAAGATGTTGATAACTAGTAGTTTCTACAAGCAAGGAATTCACAAG
Organism: Cosmopolites sordidus; assembly: GCA_031761425.1. NCBI lineage: Eukaryota > Metazoa > Arthropoda > Insecta > Coleoptera > Curculionidae > Cosmopolites > Cosmopolites sordidus. The sequence continues at coordinate 152,855 of JARFXV010001899.1, read as the reverse complement.
CTTCCAAACCGCTGGGAAATATATGTAGAGCTGGGAGGAGACTATATCGAAAAATGATCAGTAGTTTTTTTGTATTATTTAATAAATAATAAATTGGTATAAAACAATTCAAATTTATATTTGATTCATCCTCATATATACAGTGTGTCCCATAACTTATCCACCACAGAGCAACTGGTGATAGTGGATATCAAAATAAGAGGATTTAGCCAATAAATGTGTTGGCAAATGTAAGTCATTAAAAAGATACAGGGTGTGCAAAAGTGTGCAGGGTGTGTATAAAAGTGAAACTAAATTTTTGAAAAATTGAGATAGTTTAAAAACGGTTGAAGATATCAGGTTCAAAATCGGAGTAGGCTTTTTCAAATGCAAAAAATCCGAATTTGGTACTAGCTTGAGCCTAGTTCCTAGAGCGCGCTTGCTACCTACTTTGTAAGGAACTAACTCGCTCATATTTTTTTATCCCATAAAGTTGGGCATATTTCGACTTCAAAATAGAGAAGAGTCTTAATTTCCACGTAAAAAGGTACCCTTGGTCAATATCGATATCTCACGCCGTTTGCGAGATATTCGTAATCGTATATTCCATTGCACATCTTGAATGGATGAAAAATATGCAATTCACAAAGTGTGCCTTGAATGTTGTGTACAAATTATTACATCTCGATGATAACTGTCATTGTTTTCTATCTCTCCTATTAAACGTAGGTTTGGTTGGTATTAAATAATTTGTACAAAATTACTAACGGGTTCCTAATGGTGATTTAAGAAATATGCTCTGCATTTATGAACAAGTAAATTACAATTGTCGCGCTGCAGTTCGAATATATGAAGAGCTCTACCCAACCAGAATTATCCCAGATCGACAACTTTTTCAAAGAATATTCAATCAGTTAGGCGAAACAGGTTCGTTTCATTACAACAATCCAAGTGGAGGACCGAAACGTTAATATTATACGTATAATGGTAGAAGAAGAGGACATTTTGGTTAGTATCGCGAAAAATCCTGAACTAAACACTAAGCGTTTGGAGGCATTTATAGGAATTAACAAATCTATCGTTTCAAGAGTTCTTCATAAAGAAAAATTGTTTCCCTACCATTTTTCGCCTGTTCAAAATTTATTGCCACAAGATTTGCCAGCTAAATCAGAATTTTGTCAAAATCTACTACATAAAAAACGAAGACCCCATGGTCCTGAAAAAGATATTGTTTACTGACGAGGCAACTTTTACCAGACGCGAAATTTTTATCTGGCGAAATAATCATTATTACACTCTGGAAAATCCACACTTACCAAGAGAACGACATTTCCAGTACGAATTTTTAATTAACATTTGGTGCAGCATTAACGACAATATTTTAATCGGCCCTTTTGAGTTTCCGCAAAAACTGAATGGATATCAATATGTGCAGTTTTTAGAAAACGATTTATTAGACCTTTTGGACGGTATACCTCTAAACTTAAGAAAAGACATGTGGTTCATGCAAGCATTTTACTATTGCAATGCGAAATCATTTGAATCAACGTTTAAGGTAAATGGTGGACACTTTCAACACCTATTCAAGTAAATTTCAAGAAATTGTTATTTTAAATAGGGTTTGTTGTATTTTTGATATCTTAATGTTTTTTTTTTCGTATTCAATGCACATTTTGTGAATAGCAGATTTTTCAGCCATCGACAAGATGTGCAATGGAATATTCGAACGCGAATATCTCACAATCGGAGTGAGATTGTGAGATATATCTTGGTCATATATATTCACCAAGGGTGCCTTTTTTACATGGGAATTATGGCTCTTCTCTATTTTGAAGTCAAAATATTCCCAACTTTATAGGGTAAAAAAATATAAGCGAGTTAATTCCTCACAAAGTAGGTAGCAAGTGCCCTCTAGAAACTAAGCTCAAACTAGGCTCTAATTCGAATTTGTCACCTTTGAAAACCCAACTACCCGGATTTTGAACCTAATATCTTCAACCGTTTTTAACTTTTCTCAATTTTTCGAAAATTTAGTTTAACTTTCAACGCCTTTTTAATAACAAACATTTACCAATGCATTTATTGACTAAATCCTGTTATATATATATATATATATATATATATATATATATATATATATATATATATATATATATATATATAACAGAGATCCGGATTAGACGATGTTCGCCACCTTGCTGAAAGGAAGGATTTATTATCTTTTGCATCATATAGTTAGATGGAAGTTGTTTTTTTCCATCCAAGTAGAAAGGGTCTCACCGCTGGAGTAATTTTCATGATATCCCCAGTTATTATGGCGACTGTTGAAGTCTCCAAGGTACACGGTCAGGTGATCGGCTCCGGGCAATACCGGGTCCCGGCAATCTGCAGTCGGTAGTTTATACACCCTGGTAATGTTTATGTTGCAGATGTTTAATTTTAGTAACTCTGCCGCACTTCCAGCATTTCAGTCAGAGCTTCGATAGTCTAGTTATTGAGGCCTTGTTTCACGTACACTGTAGATCCGTATGTTCTTGAAAGTATAAAGGGAGCAAAACTGAAGCCCATTATCCTGCCTCGGCCCAGAAATTGGTTTTCTGAGTCTATATGAAGTTTCTGGAGGCATATAACGTCGACGTTGTTTTCTCTGACCAGTCTTACAAGGTACTCACATTTGAGAACAGAGATTCCCTCAATATTCAATTGCGGTACTCTGACTGAAGGTCCGAGTACCCTTGTCATGGGGTCATAACAACGACCATTTTTTGACATACTTCGGAGGAAATTTACGTTGAATAGCTTCCTTGATAGTGTCTCTAGTTGTGTAACTGTGATGGGCTGCATGATGAGCAAGTTGATGAAAGAATTCGAAAGATAGGGTTTAAATGTTAATATCGAAAAGACAAATTACCTTTGTATCGGGAAAGCACGCAGTGTCTTTTCATCAAGTGAGGTACACATATTTCGGCATAACACACCTTTGGAGCGGACAACAAAGAAAAAGCAGTATCCTATCTCAATGGTATCTTATTGAATAAGAAAATAACACAAAAAAGGAAATTTAATATATCTGAAACAATAGTAAAAACCAGCTGGAGCATCGGGAGCTGAAAATTGAGGATTTACGGAAAAAAATATGACATAAGGTTAGAAGCCGTTGAGATAGACGCAATAAGAAGATCATTTAGAATATCACGAAAAGATAGGATCATAAATAATAAAATATAAAGAAATAATGGGTGTTGAAGAAACCATTAAGAATGCCATAAAAAGAGAATAGTTAATATGGTACGGATATCTACAGCGTATATCAGAAACAAGACTCTCCAAAAAATATTGAAATAGCAACCAGCAGAACACCGAAGGAGAGGAAGACCAAAAATAAACTGGAAAACCGTTGTAAAAATATTGTGTGTTAGAAATCTTTAAGAACAGGATTTGGAAGAATATCATATATAGAAGAATATCATAGAAGAATATCATATCATAGAAGAAGAAATATCATAGAATATAAAAAATGAAACGGTTATTAGACGAACAATACTATTTAAATATGCGGTATACTTGATGAATAAAAAACTAAATAAGAATATTGCATGGAGAGAGGAACATGGGAGAGGAATTGACGAGAATCTATGAATGCAGAAGAATAATAGATCCTCTCTTTGTTTTCCAAGCCAAACTTCCACTACATTTTTTAAACAACCTATATAAAGCGTAGCAATACTTAATTCGAAAATGGTAATAAATTTGACAATTCAAGTATTGACAATATAAGCATTGAAATTATCAATTATTGTATCAAATTATTTTCTTAAACTAGCTTTGAAGCATGTAATAAATAAATTTCAAATTTTCCCGTGAAAATAAATTTAATGTAAAATGATCTCAAACAGGGAATATAAATGTTTATGGAGGACTTTCTTCATCTGAATTTAATCATGCTTTTAAGATGAAATTGAGCTATAAAAGCTGCATTTGTTATTTTTATTTGTCCTCTTTATACAGTTTTCTTTTTGTCGTTCTCAAAAAATTCAACTCTCCTCTCAGTAATCTTAAATATTGTATTATGGTTTTTAAACTTGAATATATTTACCATTAAACACCACATTCCTTTTTTTATTTTTCGACGCATATTTCGCTAGCCCTGTTAGCTTCATCAGGAGACAATTTAATCTAAATGTTGGTTGAGATTGAATCAACTCCTGCTAATACTAACATGGTTAGAGAAACGCGCGTTGAGAAGTATAATTAAAAAAGTGATTTGGTGTTTAGTGGTAAATCTCTTCGAGTTTATAATGTTTCACACTGATGGGTTAAATGGAAGAACTGATTATAGTTTTTATTAAAATGTTACCAAACCTCCATGTACGTAATGATTTTGTTACAACAGTTGGACAGCGTCCAACGAGACAACAGTAGTCAGGAGTTATACATCTCCGACACAGTTATACACCGTTGGGTTCCACAATCTTATGTGGAACGCACAACAACTTGCGTCTCCGCCATAATGACCATTATGGCGAGCCATTATCCCTATTCTTGGCGAGAGAGCATATGTCGGTACCCTGATGAGCTTCTTTCGAAGCTCATCGTTCTCATCCGCGGCGAGAGTTCATCTCCACGGCGTATCTCAACTGACCCTCCAGGTCAGTAATCTTTCTTAACGCTTTTCTTTATCGTTTACTTCGCGGCGGAGAGCCTTCCAGGCCTCCTCCCCTCCTCTCCCGGTGAACCCCTTAGGGTTCACCATCACGGATCAATCACATCAATCAGAAAGCACGGACTGTCGCTTCAGATTCATGTAATTTTTGTGGCGAGCCGCATTCATCTGCGCTGTGTGATTGGTGGCTCGTTGAAGCCAAGGTGGTAAAGATTAAAACACTTTTTAGCAAATCGCTATTTATTTTGTTTTAATTATTTTCTTGGACATAAATATATGAAATTACAAATCATTGTTGGGTTAGCATTCTACTCGGTAAACCACGGTAGAATAGGGTATTTAATATCAATTGGATTTTGTGAAATAACGCACAGGAGTTAAAAAAATTAAGTTTTGTTTTCCAAGGTAAGAAATTTTAGTTTTGCTCTTAAACTTTTTATTTTAAGTACACCGAAATTTCAACGTACAATTTTCTCAGATACTATTGATTGATTTTAAATCTAACTAAAAGAAAGATGCGATTTTTTATCGCTGATTGAGTAAATTTGCAACTCAATTTCTTTATTATAGATGTCCGATAAAGGCAAATGTCTATCAGGTTCGCAGTGTCGCAAAAAAATTAATACACTGAATCTTTATAAGATCTCTAAATAAACTTTAGCCCAAAACTTGTTGAAAAAGCCATCAAGGAGATAATATTAATGTTGATGTTATATCGCAAGAAGCCGAAAACTTGGTGGTCATATGTAGAATGTGATTCTGTAAACGTATTGACACTCGAAGATCCTAGGACGAGGCCCGAAACTTTAACTAAAAAAAGATGCTTTCAAGAGAAGCTTTTCAGATAATTATTATATAAAAAGATTGCCAAATGGTGAAATACTATCCCGTGAGTGGTTGGTGTATTCTAAGGAAAAAACATTAATATTTTGTTTTCCATTTAAATTGTTAAAAATGTATTAGGTGTAAGGAGTAACAGTTTATCTGAAAGCGGATCCAAAGATTGGCAATATCTATCAAGGATTTTAAAAAGGCATGAACAATCAGTTAGTCGTATTAAAACTTGTCAAGAATTAGTTCAGTTCGAAAACACTCTCAAATCTAAATCATCTGTTACTTCTAGACGTGAAAGTATTATTTTACAAGAAGAGAAAAGATGGTCTGCGGTTTTAGAAAGAATTATTTTGAGCATTCAGTATCTGGCGAAACAAAATTTGGCACTTATAGACAATTCTGACTGCTTATTTCTTATAGATAATGAAAATTGTTTACAACTTATTGAAATGATAGCTAAATTTGGTCAAATTATGGCAGAACATGTTCAAAGAATCCAATTAAATAAAAAACGCATGCCGCATTATTTGGGGCATACAATTCAAAACGAAATACTTTTAATAATGGGCGAAAGAGTAAAAAAAATATATTAAGTCTATGCTTGAACAAGTGAAATATTATTCATTTATATTAGATTGCACTCCTGATCTTAGCCACCAAGAGCAAATTACCATTATTTTAAGATTTGTCATATTAAAGGCGAAAACTGGAGCTGTTGAAATCAGGGAACATTTTATTGGGTTTTGTCCGATTAATTATTCTACAGCGCGAGGTTTATGCGAGTTTCTAAAAGATTAATTAGTCAAGAAAATATTAATATTCAGAACATGCGAGCACAAGAATACGACAATGGGGCTAATATGAAGGGTAAAAATAACGGTTTACAAAAATCATGTTCTTGATATTAATCCGAGAGCATTTTTATACCTTGGGTATCACATAGGCTTAATTTAGTAGTTAATGATGTTGCAAGAGTCAAAAATGAAGTTTTCGGTTTTTTTTTCGATTGTTCGCTAATATTACGGTAGGATTAAGAATTCTCTTGACTCTACTTGTCTCGATAGCGAGTGGTAAGAGATCTTTCTCAAAATGAAAACTGATAAAAAACTACTTGAGATCTTCCATGGGACAAGCAGGAATAAACGATTTAGCTATAGTTTCAGTAGAAAATGAAATTGTTAATACTTTATATATTCATGATGTAATTAAGGATTTTGCACACTTGAAAGCAATACAAGTAAGTTTTATTTAAACTTACTTATATGAAGGACAAGAACTGTATATTATACATTATCAATAATCGCTATATATCGCGTCTTTTTTTCTTAGCCTACCTAGAAGAAGTGTTCCGTGATCTGGATTGGGAACAAGATGGAATAAGGATTAATGGTGCATACTTAAATCATCTTAGATTCGCAGATGATATCGTTCTTCTTTCATAAGACCCAAAGGAGTTGCAAAGACACGTATAAAAGCTGCAAATGGCTGGGGAACCATTTGGCTTAAAAATAAACCAGAAGAAGAGACAGGTCATGTTCAATAAATTTGCTGAGGACAAAAGGATTTCTATTTTAGGAACGGATTTGGAAGCTGTGGATCACTATACATATCTTGGGCAGAGGGTTTTAATGGAAGGGGATACCGTCCGGGAGGTGGAACGACGCGTTAAATGTGGCTGGTAGGCATTTGGCAGGCTCAACATAGTGTTTAAGAGCAAACTACCACTTTGCCTGAAAAAAAAGTCTTTCATCTCTGTTCTGCCCGTTATGACATACGGAAGTGAGACCTGGACACTCACATCATAGTCAGTTTAAAAACTTCGAGTAGCACAGAGGGGAATAGAAAGATGTATGCTTGGCAATATAAGACGAGATAGAAAGACCTGCTCATGGATCAGAGGACAAATGAAAGTGAGTAACATTATTGGAAGAATAAAGCAATTGAAATGGAAGTGGGCAGGCCAGACTGGATACCGCTTGATCGCAAACGTCCACGGAGAAGACCGAAAACACAATGGACTGATGACATTATTAAGTATATTGGACCCGAATGGTAGAGGAGAGCTCAGGACCGCGAGAGTTGAAAGCATGCTGAAGAGGCTTTCATTCTGCAGTGGATGGATACGAGATATATATGAGCAATGGTTAGTTGCTTGACCGGGAGGAAGCCCCACCCATCCCTTACATTGGAAGGCACATGTTTCGTCTGTTCGTAGTTAGACTCATCAAGGTACCGACATATGCTCTCTCGCCAAGAATAGGGAGTCCCTCTCCACAATCAAACAACCCATATTTTCGCCGACCTTTCCTCGGATGGCTTATAAATGGAGTTTTTGACTTTGGACTGCGTCCAACGAGACCACAGTAGTCAGGAGTTATACACCCCCGACCGTTGGGTTCCACAATCTCATGTGGAACGCACAACAACCTGCGTCTCCGCCATAATGAGCAATGGTTAGTTGCTTGACCGGGAGGAAGCCCCACCCATCCCTTACATTGGAGGGAACATGTCTCGTCTGCTGGTGGTTAGACTCATCAGCGTACCGACATATGCTCTCTCGCCAAAAATTGGGAATCCATCTCCACAATCAAACAACCCAACGGGCGGGGGAGTATAACTCCTGACTACTGTTGTCTCGTTGGATGCAGTCCAAAGCAGTCAAAAAACTCCATATATATATATATATATATATATATATATATATATATATATATATATATATATATATATATATATGTATATAAGGCTCCAGGAAAGGGAGGTGTAACTATCAAAATGCTGACAGCTGACGGTCGGACATTACATAAAGCACTGGTAGGATTATGCTCAAAATGCCTCAAAGAACAAAAAGTATCTGACTTGTGGAAAAATGCAGAAATGATCTTTTTATATAAAAAAAAGGAGCACAGGAAGATTTAAAGAACTAGCGTCCAACAAGCCTCCTGTTAGTAATGTACCAGGTTTTTATTAAGATAATATCTAAAAAATATTAAGGAAATTGAATGACGCAAAGCCAAGAGAACAAGCAGGATTCCGAAGTGGATTCAGTACAATGGATTACATCCAGATTGTACAGCAGGCCATAGAAAGGCACAACGAATACACCATGCCACTATGCTTGGCTTTTGTCGACTACGAAAAAACATTTGACTTAATCTCAAAGCAGGCGTTAATGGATGCAATTCAATTGCTCAACTGCAAGATGCAGCGACAATTTACCTTGATGATCTAGAAGTGGGAATTAATGAAAAGCGAGATGTACGCCAGGGTGACGCAATATCGCCTATTCTTTTTTCGGCTTGCCTGGAAGAAGTATTGCGTAATCTGGATTGGGAACCCGATGGTGTAAAGATCAATAGTGAAAAACTTAAACCATTTTAGATTTCCAGACGATTTTGTTCGTGTTTTACAAGACCCGGAGAAGTTGCAAAGGTACATAGAAGAGCTACAAAGGGCTGGCAAACCAACTCAACATTAAGTTGCTGAGGACAGAAGAATTTCAGTTTTAGGAAGGGATTTGGATATCGTGGACCATTTTATATATCTTGGGCAGAGGATTTCAATGGAAGCGGATACCGCCCAGCGTATTAAAAGTGACTGGCAGGCATTTGGCAGGCTCAACATAGTGTTTAAGAGCAGACTCCCACTTTGCCTGAAAAGAAAAGTATTCGATCAGTGCGTTCTACCCGTTATGACATACGGAAGTGAAACCTGGACACTCACATCGCAATCAATTAAAAAACTTCGGGTGGCACAGAGGGGAATGGAAAGATGTATGCTTGGCATTACAAGACGAGACAGAGAGTCCTGCGCATGGATCAGGGAACAAACAAAAGTCTGTGACATCATTGGAAGAGTAAAACAGTTGAAATGGAGATGGGCAGGCCATATAGCGAGGCGATGGGACGACAGATGGACCAAGGCAATCCTGGAGTGTTTAAGAGCAGACTCCCACTTTGCCTGAAAAGAAAAGTTTTCGATCAGTGCGTCTTGTCTGTTATGACATACGGAAGTGAAACCTGAACACTCATATCGCAAATAATTCAGAAACTTCGAGTAGCACAGAGAGAAATAGAAAGATATATGCTAAGTATTACAGACGCGACGGAAAGCCCTGCACATGGATCAGGGAACAAACGAAAGTATGTGACATCATTGGAAGAGTAATGCAATTGAAATGGAGATTTGGTTTCTTGGTGGTCAACGGTTCAACGACGATGAAGAAATTAAAACTGCAGTCACGCATTGGGCTTTTCCACAGGCGGCACATTTCTTTGACACTGACATTCAAAGACTTGTTGAGCGGTAGGACAAATGTTTGAACAAAAATGATGTAGATGATTGAATTATATAGAAAAGTCAATAAAAGTATGTAGATTATGGAAATATAAATATATATATATATATATATATATATATATATATATATATATATATATATATATATATATATATATATATATATATAACTTTTTGCTTTAAGAATATATATAGAGAAATACTCGGTTACAACGTACCGGAGGGCACATTAATAATCGGTACTTATATAAAACTACTACTATATATAAAGTTTGTTAAAAAAAATTAAAATATGTATGTTCTTACATATACATATGTAATTACATTTTTATGGTTTTTATTAATTCTTGACAAAAATACACACGTCTTATAATAGAAGCAAGAACAAAATAATAGAAAATTTCATTTTAAAAACTTCAAATCTACTCTAAAAATACACAAATAAACTTAAAACTACTTTATAAAAAAGTTTGAAATTTGAGTTTGCTTTTAGCGATTTACAAGAATATTTTGTTGTAAATTAAATTATGGCATCATGAAAAGTTGGGAGTATTTTTTATAACCGTACTTTTTCATCTTCTTCATCACTTCCAAGCTGCTCAGCTCCACCAATCGGTGCCGTAATCTCCTGGTCGGTAGGCATACTTGTTGTCGCAAGGTCGTTATCTACATCAACGAAAGTGTCTATTATAGTGAAATTATATTTTTCCAAGTTAAAATTATTATTAGTAAGCCAGATACTTAAAGGCAGGTTGTCCTTGTCCTCCACAGCTTGTTTAATAAGTCATTGGGTAAGAGGTAAGTCATCGTCCTCATCGAACTTACAAAGAGTTGGCCATGCATGTTTGAAACAATTCTTAATTGTTTTTTGGGAAACCTGTTGCCAAGCTATAGAAACCATTTCAATATCATCGATCATATTTATTGCTATTGATGTACTATTTTCGATGCACCAATGCAATATTACTGATCATAAGCTGTCGTTGATAATAAAGTTTCAAACTGTGAATAACACCTTGGTCCATTGGTTGCAGAACGGACGTAAAATTGGGTGGGAAAAAATTCAGCTTAATGTTTTTTAGATTCGTAAAATGAGGATCAGCAAGGCAGTTATCAACAAGCAATAATATGTGTCTGTTTTCTCTTATCAGTTGTTTGTCCCATAATATTAATTCACTTTCAAAAATATCAGCGCTCATCCATGCTCGCTTGATTGCTGTAGAATTAACTGGTATTTTTTTGACGTTTTTTAAAATATTTGGGTTTGTTAAATTTTCCAATAACTAAAAGTTTTCGTTTTTCAACTGTTATTCTTTCCTTTGATAGTTTTCCCTCGATACATTTTTCACTCTTAAAGCTCATTGTACAATCATTGGTAAAAAAATTCATCGGCGTTAAAAACATCGCTAGCATCATAATTTCTAAGATATGGATCTAATCTTGATTTAAACCAATTCATCGCATTTTCCAGGTTTACACTCGCAGCTTCTCCATGAATTTTACTAGAACTTATATTGTACCGCTTTTTGAATCTATCTAACTCGAATCGCAAGAAAATCCAGCAACATTAAACATTTTTGCAAACTCTTTAGGCTTTGCCTGAAGAATGGACCCAGTAATTGTAGTATTCATGCTTCTTTGGTACGTAAACCATTGAAGTAATGCTGCATCGATGCTTTTATGGACAGGTTTGCAAAATGGTTTACCTTGTTTCGAAACTCAGCGGAACTGCAATATTTTATGTTTGTTTTGCAGTATCGTGGACACTGATGTCTTTTTCAAAACCTTGGATTTGCAGATGTCGACTTGTTTTGCACTACTTTCTATCTCCTGAATTATTATATTTTTTTCATCCATTGTTAAAGCCTTCCGAACCACTTTAGTGGAACTAACTTCGGTTGATTCATCCATGCTTAAAACACAATTAGTTTATAAATCCGCTTAAACACGACCACAAACAGCACAACTTTACTATACAATACCAACAAGCAAACAAAAGTTGCTAAATAAAATTATGGGGAATACGCCGTTTAATAGAAATACATAACTCTAAATAAATAATGCTGAACCAAAACGCAAAAAAACTACGGTAGCGTTTGTCGGTCCGTCCAAAAGCGGCTGGCTGTCTGTCTTTTGTCTTGATTTCTTGCGTTCTACCGCGCAATACTTGTTACCCAAAACAAAATAAAATTAATTAAAAATGAAATGTACCTTATATTTTAATACACGGATCAGGAAATTTGGTACTTTCTATCAAAAGTACTTAATAACGGAGTAAGTTATAAAAATGAATTATCTGCCGAACGCTTCATAATAACTTTCGGGACTTGGTTATTCGGTTCGTTATATCCGTAGATACGTAATAAGCGTGTACATTATAAGTGTGCCTTATATATATATACATATATTCTCTCTAATCTCTATTCTTTTAGGGGATTGCCTATGATCCAAAAATGTACGACATGTGGGCATTAGGTTGCATCTTATACATAATGATTACAGCTTCGATGCCATTCGATGACACCAACGTAAAAAAAATGATCAAAACTCAGTTAAGTCGATCGATCTTTACCAATTTGCTGTTATGGACTGAACATTCAACAAATTTGAAGCAATTATTAAACAGTCTGCTTGAACCTGATCTAGATCGAAGGATTACGATAGATGCGGTTAGGAAGCATCAGTGGTTTCAAGAAGGCAGTCTTAGTAAAATAAAACAACTTCTTTCCGTATCTGATACCACACTGTTTTAGTTAGAACAATCTGTAATAATTAATCCATATATTCAATAAAACTATTTTTACTAATTTTTGTACCACATGATTTGATCATTGATTTGTTTTATAATAATATTTAAAAAAAAAGGGAAATTAATTCCTATGCTCCACTGAATAAAATTATTTTTACTGATTATAGTAGCATATATTTGAATGTTCATTGATCTGTAATGATAATGATAATGATAATAAACGCAACGATGATAGTGAACGTAATAATATCATCGCCGTGAAGCAGAAACGCTGTACTAAAGGAGCAATGGCATGCAAGAAACAATTGGTTAGTGATTCAGTCGTTTGCAATCAATCGTATTCAAAGAAACGAAATATTAATATGACATATATCAATTATATGAAGGCTTTCGATTCTGTACCACATGAATGGTTTATAGAAATCTTAAATATCTATAAAATAAATCAGCCAATAATATATATTCTGAAGAGTTTCATGTCAGTGTGGAAAAACAAAATCCAACTTAGGGAGGGTGACCATAATTTAACAACTGAAGAAATTCCAATCAGAAGATGTATTTTTCAAGAAGGTTCTTTCAGTTCTCTTTGGTACTGTATCGCCATAAATCCACTCTCCAACCGACTGAACTCCACTAAATATGGGTTTGGTTTGAAAAACAATGGTGAACTTAAGCGGGTAAACCTCTACATGGAAGATCTGAAATTATTTGTCTCAACGAACAGTCACCTACAACAAATGTTAAATATAGTGGAAACATTCTCCAGTGATATACGAATGCAAGTTGGACTGGAGAAGTGCCATATACTAAATATTAATAGAGGAAAACTGCTGAAAAATGCTTTTGAGACACAGAACGGAGAAAAGAGATAATCGAGACAATGAGCGCTGTAGATACATACAAGTATCTAGATATGAAACAAGCAGGTAGGATTGATCACGGCTTAATGAAAGAAGAGCTTAACTGTCAATTTATATTAAATAATAATTATATTTATGCATGGAATGCACAACATTGCCTCGACAACAAGGCGGTAGGGGACTAATCGATATTAGTAAGCAACTGGGCCAATAAATAGAAAATCTGCGAAATTATTTTTTGAAACAGGCGGAAACGTCTATACTACAAAAATAAGTAAGCCAGGCTGATCGATTAATACTACTGCGATTAAACGATGATCAAGTTCAAGTCTAATCAAAAACCGAACTTGACAAATTACAATCATGGAGAGAAAAGCCTCTGCATCGGAGACATTTGAACCAGATTACTCAGGAACAAGTCGACATATCAGAGTCGAACTATTGGCTGACTGCTGGACACATGTTTCCGGAGACAGAGGGTTTCCTACTGGCAATACAAGATCAAGTTATACCTGACAGAAATTACCTCAAGTATATAGTTCGGGACGGCAGTGTGGCGGATGATCGATGTTGATATGACTGCCGGGTCTCCGAGACAATCCAGCATATAACAGGTGGTTGTGAAGCATTTGCAGTAACAAAATATAAAGAAAGGCACGTGGTCGTGGCGAAGATCCTTCATCAAGCATTGGCAAGAAAACTGCAGCTAAAGGAATCAGAGAAAGTCCCATAATACAATAACAATCCTCAACCGGTTCCGGAGAACAGTACTTATAGAATGTATTGGGATCGAACAGTAGTTACCGAACAGAAATTAAATAACAACAGACCCGATATTGTTGTTATTGATAAAACATTAAGAAAAACCAGGTTTATAAAGATAGCTATTCCAACCAACAATAATCTAGTAATATAATCTAATAACATACTGAAAAAATTCTGAAATATGAGGAGCTTTAAGAACAGGTGAAAAGACAATCAAATATGAAGTGCGTGAAAACAATACCGATCGTATTGTCATCAACTGGAGTCATCCTAAAGAGCCTGATAGAGAATATTAAAACTTTTTAGAGCTATGCAGAAGGCTGTACCGCTTGGAACAGCTCGAACAGTTCTAAAGTTTTTGCACAACAATACTAAACCAACGTCATCCATCATCACCATTGCAACCGAATGACTCGAGAACATGGAAAAGACCCCCATAGAGCTTATTCCGTTTGACATCTAAGATATTTGGGATAAATCAATGTTTCTCTTAGAGATGGTGCGAATACCTTTTGGGCTAATCATAATATGAAAAAATGATAATAAAAAAAATGGAAATTTATTCCCATGCTCCATGTAAAATTTGTATAATCCTTCAGTTGCCACCAAACGTTCACAAGCATCTCACGTTTTTCTCGTCTTAAGAGCTCATCAGTTGAGCTCGAGTTGAGCATTTGAAAACAACTAAGGCATATTATATAGACTTAATTATATGTATAATACGCCTGTTAAGCAATCAGTAAAATGCTCATTTACGCGGAGACGCAGGTTAATGTGTATTCCACATGAAATTGTGGAATCTAAAGAATTCTAACACTGCATATATATACTACTATTATTATTCACGTATAAACTCTGGTGGACCACGCGAAGTACAATTAGAGGCGTTTGTTGTTGTTAGCCTTCCTTTGCGCCCATACTAATTTCATTCTTTCGCTATGAGCTTTTTTCCTTTCGTAAGACCAAGTTGTTCCAGTCTTCCTACATTTTTCTCTCTGGCCAACCTTCCAAACGTCAACCTTGTGTCTGAAACAACCTCTATCCTGAATTTCACTTTGCGCAATATTTGCTGATCTTAGGTCCTCTTTAATTGCAGCAATCCATTTAATTATTTCTACTTTAGCTCTACTTCTATTTTCATAAAATTCGACTATTTGTCTAGTTAGCCTACTCGGATTCATCCGTTTGATGTGTCCGTAAAACTTAAGTCTTCTTTTTCTCATATCGCTATGTATATCTGTGTATTGTTTGATTCCTTGGTTTTCTCGAAGTCGGCATGTTGTACTATTTATTTGTTTGGGGCCTAAGATTTTTCTTATGATTTTTCTTTCCTTCTTTTCAATGTCCTCGATGTCTCTCTTTCTATTCAAAATGAGCGTTTCTGCCCCATATAGACATTCTGGCTTAAGAACTGTGTTGTAATGTCTCAGTTTTGTGTTTTTAGAGAGGCATTTTTTGTTGTAAATATTTTGTGTAAGTTTCAATGCCGTTTCCATTTTTTGATATCTACCCTTATTGGCCGCTTTTTCCAACCCATTTTCCATGATTATTTCACCCAAATATTTGAACTGAGAGACTCGTCTGATGTTACCATATTTTGTTTTTAGAAATGGTGTTCTTAGTCTGTTGCAGATCATGTATTGTGTCTTTTCAAAGGAAATTTGGAGTCCTACCTTTTCTGTTGTTCCTTTTGGGATTTTAATCTGTTTCTGTGCCGTTAATACATCTTGAGCTAAAATTACTAGATCACCAGCAAACGCCAGACAATCAGTTTTGATGTTGGTTCTCCCCAATTTACTCCAGTTTTAATTCTCCCACTCCAGTTTTAATTTCGAAGGGCTCTGAGATGTCACCCATGAATTTAACTTTTGACCTTGTGTTAGTTAATGTTGCTTTAATAATTGCCAGCGTTTTCAGGTCTAGTCCTTGTTCTTTCAAGATTCGGAATAAAGATTTGCGGTCAATAGAATCATATGCTTTTTTGAAATCTACAAATGTACAGACGAGATTTTTATTGTACAGTTTTTGATGTCTTAGGATTAACTTTAGATTCAGGATCTGTTCAGGGCAGGAACTGCCAGGGCGAAAACCTGCTTGATATTCACCAATTTTAGGTTCTAACTGTCCCTGTGTTCTGTCTAGTAGATATTGAGATAGAATCTTGTAACAAACTAACAAACTGGGGGAAGAGATATCTCTTTATAGTTGTTTACATCCGTCCTATCTCCTTTCTTGTGTAGTGGATGGATTAGAGCATCTTTTCAATCTTTCGGAATCCGTGCGGTTTCCTTGATTGTACCTGGACCAGCGGATTTCAAAAGTTCAGCAGTGATTCCATCTTCATCTTTGAATTTTTTGTTTTGTTATTTTTAAGCCGCTTGATTTGCCTAATTATTTCATCTTCATTCGGTGGCAATCAATCAGGGTTTGTTTGTTTTGGGTTTAGTGTTGGTAATTTGTTTAAGGACTCAGGACAGTTTAGTATTTGTTCAAAATATTTCGCAAGTTCTTTGCAACAGTCTTGGTTATTTAGAGCTAATTGTCCGTTTTCCTTTTGGAAGCAAAGACTTTGTGGTTGATAGCCTGTTCATTTAGTTTTAAATGTTTTGAAAAAGTTTCGGGTGTTATTTTTTGGAAATCTTTTTCTATTTCATTAACTTGATTGTTTTCATATTTTCTTTTAGTTTGTCTAATTAGCTTCGATGTTTCTTTTCTTACTTCTAAAAAGATGTTATAGTTTATTGCTGTTTTTTGACTGTTCCAATCTTTGAATGCTTTACTTCGTCTTGCTACTGCTTGCTCACAAACTTCATTCCACCACGGATGTTTTCTATGTTTTTGTAAAGGGACCAACTTTAAGGCTGTTTTAATAATTTTTTGTTTCAATTCTTGCCAGTTCTGTGCTGGTTGTTTATCAAGCTCTTCTGTAAGGGCTGGTTTTATTTTAGTTGGGTCGAACTTTGGTATTAGTAGTCTCTTTTGAACTAGTTTTTGAGATATTAAGCTAAGTTTGATTCTAGTCAAGTAGTGATCCGCGTCTATGTTAGCTCCTTTCCTGACTTGAACATTCAAAATCTCAAAAATTGGGATACGAAATTTCAATATGGTCAATTTGAAATTCACCCATGTACGTGTTTCGGCACCTCCAGGTCTTTTGTTTTATTATTTTCTTCTTAAAATGGGTTGACATTATTTTTAGATTAAACTGCGAACATGGTTTAACCAATCTTCTATCATTATGGTTAGTACATTTATGAGCGGGAAAACCGCCGACTGTTTTCCTGTACTTTTTTTTCTTTCCCTAGTTGGGCATTGAAATCACCCAATAGGATTTTTACATGGTTAGAGGGAATTTTAGAGATAGTCTTTTCCAGAATTTCGCAGGATTTATTTACTTTTTCAGGATTAGGTTTATTTTCTTCGTTAACTGGGAGGTGTGCATTGATAGTGTGCATGTATAGTTTTTGTTAGCGCACTTAAGGGATAGTGTCATAAGTCGATTATTAACTGGCTGGACATTAGTTATAGAACCAAGAATGTTTCCTGAGATAGCGAAAACAATACCGAGTTGTGGTGTATTTTTGAGTATTTTTTTGTCCGTTTTTCTTTTAAAAAGTCTGTAGTTGCCGAATTCCAAGGTGATATTATCTGTCAATCTGGTTTTTTGATTGATCTGATTTTTTGCTGATTCAGTGTTCGCCCCAATTCGCGTAGTTTTCCTGGACGCAGGAAAGAATTGATATTTACCGTTCCAAAGAAAATTTTTGTTTTCGGTTTCAGACGTTGACCAGAGGTCTCCGACTCCCTCTTGAAGATTTTGCGTTTAAGCCCGGACGCCCCAGCATCCGAAAGTCCAGTTGTACCATCAAAGCTGGCAGAGGGTTGTTTAACTCCAGGGGTAATTTTGTAATTACTAGAACGCTTCATCTTGTACTTTGAATTAAAGGTTTGAACCATGGCGGTCCGGAGTTTAAGGCTAGAGGGGTTAGTTCCAGAATTTAAAAATCAGCCGCACCACTGGTGAACAGACGCTGACCACTCAACCGCTTGATACAAGTCAGACGCTAACTGGATTTGTTTTTTTTTGCCTTGGTGCGGGGCTAAATATTTTGAGATATTCGCAGCTGTCCATTAATATCTAATGGAACTTTCACTATCCACCACCCGTGACTTGTCCAGTACCTTAGGCGAGGTATACTGGAGCATATATATATATATATATATATATATATATATATATATATATATATATATATATATATATATATATATATATATGTATATATATATATATATATATATATATATATATATATATATATATATATATATATATATACACATATATAATAATGCCGTTATGTAAATGTTAAGCCGTTATTATAATACGCAATTTTCCATGGTTAATATTATAATAGAATATTATAATTAATTATAATGAAAGTATTATAAAACTTATTAAAGTATTTGTTTTTAAATTCAGACTAAACTTACTTCAGATTTTATTCATTAAGTGATAAAAACTGGTATCAAATAAATTGAATTTCAATATATAAAGTATTTAAATATTAAAACAAAAAGTATTGTAACAGTTGGTTCTAAAATTAAATGGTACATTTTGCTGCATCGCCCTCTGGCTTTAGGAAATGGAACAATTATTGATTATTCTAAGCGTGTCCTGTTTTCAGCTCTTTCAACTTTTATGTTGACGTGGCTGGTGGCGTTTATGGAAATTTTCCATACCGGTAAAAGCACTGTTATATTCTTTGGTGTCTATGTCAATAAAAAATAATATAATATTCGCTGTCGAAAAGGTTTACTTACATTTTTTTGAAATTAAATCAGGTTTTTACGGTTTTATTTATTTAAATATATATATATATATATATATATATATATATATATATATATATATATATATATATATATATATATATATATATATATATATATTTGATATATATATATATATATATATATATATATATATATATATATATATATATATATATATATATATATATATATATATATATATATATATATATATATATATATTGAAATAAATGTATGTCATGTAGTAAGGTACAATGTTGACCTGTTTATGGTTAAAACAAAATCATCTTAAGTGAGCATTTCAGAATTTCATTCATAAGATAATATTCAAAATATTGTAACGATGATTCTGCAGAGAAAACCTTAAAAGGTTACTATATATGTATGGATCAAAAGAAGCTAATTTACAGGGGAAGGACGGTGTGAATGAAGACCGTTTCATATTTTTCTTGGAAATATTGAAAAAATTTAAAAAATAGAGCCATTTGTAATAAAATAGGCAAGTTGAGTCATTCGTTTATAAAAATCCAATTCTGTTCATGTTCTGCTGCCCTCTGGTTACCGTGGATAGAACAATTATTGATTAACTTAAAACGGTGAGGGTTGTTCCCTGTTTCCCAACCCTTTCACATTATCCATAGTAAATGGTCCACTCTGTTGCATATAATGTACAAATATGGTATTAGGTTATGAGAAAACATTCTATTGATTTTAAACTTTATTATATTTTTCGTTATACAGCACAGTATCCAGTTTCTGAAAATAAAAAATTTCGCTATGATATATACAGGGTGATTTAGAAAGAAATGTCAATATCACAGCTACATATTCAGGACTGAAAATGAATACAGAAGTTTCTATAAACATGTGTCTAATTCTAAACTGTTACAGAGATACAGGGGTAAACATATTTATGGATGGAAAATGTAATAAAAAGTGAGAAAATGTACCTTTACTTTTTTTACTGCTAAGCAACCATTGTTTACACCAGTTAATTATTAGTTTGTCATTAGCAAATTGTTTTAAAGTTATTTCATTCATTTCATTATGCCTTTGTTATTCTATCATCGTGAATATGTTGATATATTGTTTAAGTTAAGTTTTAATCACTGCTGGAAAATCTGGTATGTTTCCAAGTGCGAGAATTATATCTTAACGGCAATACAAACTTGATCCTCAACAAGAAGAGGCAGTCCTTGGCATCGTTGAAAATAATCCAAGCGTAAGTACAAGGCGGATTGCAGATATTTGCCAAATAACACAATCTTCTACTTGGAGGACTCTTCACATGAATTGCTGCTTATATTTATTTCATTTACAATCGATGCAATATTTGCAGGATGGTGATTTTGCGTTAAGGATTCAGTTTT
>JARFXV010001899.1:52500-127500 GCA_031761425.1 Cosmopolites sordidus | reverse complement strand
TATTCCCCAGATCTGGTCCCCACCGACTATTCCCTGTTCTCAGACCTGAAAATGTTCGCTGGTTAGAAATGTCTCACCAATGAAAATGTAGTTGCTAAAACTAAGGGATATTTTGAAAGCAAAGCGAAATTGTTCTATAAAAAAGGCGTGGATATGTTAGAAAAGCGTTAGAATAAGTGTATTGCTCTTCAAGGGGAATATATTGATGAATAAAGTCAAAATTTGCAAAAAAAGTGTCATTTATTTGTCAGTCGAGGACTTATTGACCGATATGTTACAACTATTGTACGAAACAACACTATCTCCCAAATCCGCCCAAATCAAGCCCTGACCTTTCGTAACATTTTTTCAATTGAAAAGCGAGAAAGCCACTCAAATACTTTTTTTCGAACGAGTCTAAAATTGATTTTTTAGATATGTTCACAGTATAATATTATAACGCGTTTTAAAGCTGAAAGATGACGCTTTAAAATAACTGTACGGCGGGAAAAAAATCCTAATTTGAGTAACTTCTGCAGTCGATGAAACCTAAGGACCAAGAATTAAGTTGATGATGATCTTTTTCATAAAAGTATTTGGACCACAAACTTTTTGGTTCTGATAGTTTATATTTATATTATATATAACAAATAAATTTAGTAGTACCTTTTCCAGTTCTCTCAACTATCCATTTCAAAAATTGCGTAACCCTTACATTAACTCCAGGCACACCGGTTGCACATCCATATCCGTGTGAAATTATACCCACCAAATACAAATGTCCAGTGCTGGTATCCAGCCAAAATAGAGGTCCTAAAACATTTAACACCTAGAACATCAATGTTATCATCAAATAAATAAAAAATTCTCGAAAAAATCACGAAAATTCAATTAATTTGTAATACAGAGTACAGCGGAGAAACGAGCGATTATGAAATCTCAGTATTTTGATAATGCTTATGGATTCCGCAGTTGGTTCCTTGTGAAACATTTTGAAAATATTAGGATTTTAAATGATACAATTGTAGCTTTTTAATGCTTCAAACTTTTATTATAAATTATTGAGAAAACCCTAACAATGATCTAGTGGCTGTATTTCCTGTATTATATGAACCTTTTATACCTTCAGAGCTAAATCCTTTCGTAAAATACCCCATGTTGTGGATCCACTGGTCTTCAACAACCAAAACAACCAAATCAATATGCTCGTTGTGAATAACCACTACGATTATATATTGCTTTTCTTTTATCATCCACCGAACCAGTTTGTTGAAATTTTTGAATAATTCGATTGATAGGTTTTTAGATGGACGATTGTAAAAAACGTAAATATCACGTAATTTGTTAAAAACATTTTTTATTGAACGCCCATTTTCATTAAATAATTCAACAATTTCATTATGCCTGTTGTATTGGGCGTGACTCCATTTTTATAAATGTTATACATTACACTTCTAAAATAAGACCAGACCTAGACAAATTCACAGCGCCATCTGTGTTTATTATGCATATGTGTATAATTAAAAAAACTGCTCAATTTGAAAGACCCGTTATTTCAGTTGCTTTAACATCGTCTATATGATAAGCGTTTTATTTGTTATGACTATGTTTGTTAGAACTTCATAGGTTGTGTAAGCAATGATATGCCACGATGGTTCTCGCATTTCAGTTTATTTCTTTTCTTATGTATCTGGTATATTACCGCTTACTGCTAGTCTGAAGGCATCTGTTTAATATATATCTGCATATTTCAGATATTAACTATTAACTGATGAATGGCTTCAGATAATTATTTACCTTCAAGCTTCAGTGGTTCTGAAGGTATGTTATCTATTCCGGAAGCTTTATTCCTTTTAAGTTTTATTAAACTTTCTTCCACCTCCTACATACTTCTATCAATGGCTGGGCTACATTCATAAAGTTTGGCCTATCATTATTATCATCTCTGATGGTTCCGTTTAACAGTGTTTTAAAATATATCTTCCAGCGCTCTAGTATGCTCTCCATATTGGATAAAATTTTGCCATCTGCAGGGTGAAAGTTTTTTGCTGCTTTAATGTTCTGGTAGAATTTTTTTGTCTCTTGTTTACAAAAAAAAATACATCGAATAAAATTTTACAGTTTATTCAAAAGTTACAGTTACAGTTTTTATCAAACAGTTTTCTAGCATAAATCAACAGTATGTGGATCATGATAGCATTCTACATCATGAACATGTAGAATCATTCATTTGAAAAATTGATATTGGCAAAATTCCTGATTTCTCTTAAATAACACAGGTCAACATGATTTTGATAACATCGATGAGAATGCTCTTTTTGTGTTTCAGTTAGGTATTTAATAAAACATCTTTTCACTGAAATGGCCTTACACATCCAATTTTCAAGTACCTGCTTCTCCTTTATATCATGGCCTCATTGAAATTATTTGTACCTGACTTTGGAGTATAAAGGTAAGGAGTATTTTGGTACAAAGTATTGCTGTTTTTTGTGTCTATGGAACAGTAGAGCAACAAAAGATCATTACAATAAGAAAGATTGGCCTCATAGAACTTCTTTTGAACGTGGTACTTCAAACACAAAATATGCCTCCCTTGTTAACCCAAAAAGTTGCTTTTTCCGTCTCTCTGTATTAAGTTTTGACTAATGAAAAACTTTGTCAAAGCCATGGCCAAAGAAGGTAATGGTTTCAATGGTTTTCAAGGAATATTAAATGAAAATAAATTGGCACTTTGGAAGTATTTTGTAAGAATAGTGAAGGGATTTTTGGGCAACAAAAAAAATGAAAACTACACAAATCTCATAGATGAACTCTTGAAGCCTATGAAATACTAGAGTGTCGTATGCCCTTAAAAATTTATTTTTTACACTCCTCTTTGGGTTTTTTCCGGAAGATTTGGATGCAGTAAGTGAAGGACAAGAAGAAAGATTTCACCAGGACATCCGGGCGATGGAAGCAAGATACGCTACGATATATACGTTACGATACGATATGATACGGTACGATGGAACTTATCTATATTGGGCGACTACTGCTTGTTTTTAAAAAGAGATGATGCTACAGAATACAAGAAGAAATGCTACAGAATACAAGCATGATGCTACAGAATACAAGAAAAGAAGAGGAAAAAGTGAAAGTTTTTGTCGCTATATAACATCTCATGTAATATATTTTATATTCATATAATCCTCAGTAATTTCTTTGCATAGATTTAACACGTTTTACATGTTTATGTTAAATACATATTAGATTGTAAAAATATGTCGGTTTCTTTTTTTCCTCACCACCGACCCCTCGTAACATAAAAACTGTAGCTGTTACAGTAACTACCTTAACATCTTCGGATTTAGGATTACAAAATACTTTATATATACCTATTTTTATCAATGTTACCTCAAAAAAGTGTGAATTTGTTGACCTGTGTAATCAATTTTCATTCCAAAAGTGTCAATATAAATATTTACATTTACTAATATATCATACTTTGTTTCGAAAAAATGCGCACGGCGTAAGACATCAGTTCTCGATAACTGAAGTTAAGCGACGTTCGGCGCGGTCAAAACCTGGAAGAGTAATCAGAATATAGGCAACCCAATAAACAAGCCATGGATCAACTCGCCCTGAAGCGCTAAACATTAATACATCAAACTATAATAATGTGATACACAATATTGTTTAACAAATCATGTAATTGGTCCAGTATAACAATATGATCCACCTGCCTAGAGAAATCGACCCAAGCTTATGTGATGGTTGAGTAGAGACTTTGAAATTAGTTATGCATCCACAATCCCACAAATGGGGTTGATTCGCTTAGAAGCATGGTGATCGTATTATGTATGATATCATTGATGTCTAACTGGATAGACCAGGGTATAGTGAAAAGTTAGATATTTTTATTTTTTTTGATCGAAAATCGATTTATCTTTTAACGTAGTCTCCATTTAGTTCGATACACTTCAGTCCACGCCCATTGAACTTGGTTATGTTTGGAAAGAAAAATAAGTCAGATGGAACCAAGTCCGAAAAAAAAGGTTAGATGCGATATTAATTCGTAGGGCAAATTGACCAATTTTATTGTTGTAATGGTGGATAAATGGGCTTGTGTATTGTCGTAGTGAAATAGCATTTTTTCTTCGTGTAATGAGGCCGTTTGTGTATCAACTCTTCGTGAGATTTATCTTTCTCTTTTCCAAATAATCGATGGAAGAAAACGTCTTGCGAATCCTGAAATACAGCGGCTATGCTCTTCCTGGCGGATGGAAGAGTCTTTACCTACTACGGGACACGTTCGTTTGGTAAATCCCAGTGTTTTGTTTATTGCTTCGATTCTGGTGTGTAGAGTTGAATCCAAGTTTCAGCTGATTAAGCTATGCAAGTCTAAAAACCGCTGAGAAGTGGTCACTCGATTCAGTTTTTGGTTCGCAGTAAGCATAACTGCGCCTATCAGGTTGATAGCTTTTTCATGTCCAAATATTTGTTTCTGTTCCCGGTTTTTCTCTTCAAATGATTATCATTTTAACTGAGTGCGAAACGTGGACTTGTGCTGGTTCAACCACATGGAATCTCACTGAATGTGAAGTAGCAGAGCCCCCATAATACTTATTCAACTTTTATTCAGTTTGCGTGATAGTTTTTCCACGCAAAAAGTAGTCTTTAATGTCTAGGTCGCTTTTTTAGAAAATATTAAACTTATCTTTTCTTACTTTCTGAACTTACTTTCGAAGGTTATCAAAACAAAACGAAATGTTATATCGACTTCAAATTCATAATCTGACTTTTCACTTTATCCTGGTACATTAATATCAACCATATATCAAATACCCATTTTCAAAAAGAACAGGGAATTTTTATTGTCTGCAAGCGTCTCTCTAGACCGGTTTCTGCTGTTAAGCCGTCATCACTCAGGCTCAAGTTGAATGTTCGACGTCAACTAAAGAATTGCCCAAGGGTCCTAATCATATATATTGGCCAAGTCGGACATAAAACAGCATTTAAATGCAACTCACACTATCCGGTTGTATATGGTCAGAACTCTTGGTCAATCCTTCAGTTGTTTTCAAAAGTTCAACTCGAGCCTGACTAATGACAGCTTAAGGCCAGAAACCAGTCTCAGGAGACGCTTTCTCACGTCTGATGGCGACTGAAAGGAACAGGCAAATTTTACATGGAGCAAGTGAAAAAATTTTCCGTGGAAATTATTTATATCTTGAAAAAAAATTAAAAAATACTTTAAATATTTTCCACGAGCCCACTGCGCAATTTTTTATAAATACCCTTTTAACTAACCTCCAGAATCATTTTGACATGAGTCTCTATCCTTACTTGTCGTACACATATTGTTATAAGATGGAACAGTATCTTGTTCACATTGATAATTTAGTAAAACTCTTACGTTTACTTTTTGCAGAACATTTGATAATGGTCCAGAAAATTCCTTCGTTCCCCAACCTAAAATATAACGATAAATAATTCACATAGAAAAAATATTTCTTCTTATACCCGTAATAGTTACGTACTGTCCTGCAAAATCATAATAAGTATATTTAAAAGGAAGACATATTGGTCCAACAGCTTGATTGAAAACTATTGATGTACTTGTTTTTACGATCCCAATGTCATAGTCATTAAATGAACTATACAATGGATGAATTTCAAACGCTTCTACATTATATATAGAGCTAGAACTAGTCTCATTCCCTAAAATAAATGTTCGAGATATATTTTTTTATTTCCTGCAAGAAATATTGGGTTGATGCAAAAATTCGTTAAATTACATTTAATCAATATGATACGAGGGTTGCTATTTATGTATCTGGAATTGGCAACAATGGTGTTGCTACGAACCATCTGACATATACATCGTAAAGTTTGACATTGTTGACTGTATACGTACTCTGATAGTTTTATCATACGGATGTTATTTGTGTTGTTCCGTCACTTAAAATTTTATTCTCAGTCAATAATGGAATTATTTCGAGAGAATTTTCGACGTGGATTATTTCAACGACAGTGCATCGATCAACTCACTTCGACTTTTAGCGACGAAGCACCATCTAAAACTACTGTATATCATGGGTTTAGTGAATTCAGTCATGGCCGTCGTTCGTTCATGGACGAATTTAAAGAAGGTCGCCCAAAATCAGTTGTTGTGCCAGAAAACATCGATACTGTGCGCGAACTGATAAAGCAAGATGGTCATGTGACATACCGTGAGATTGAGGCATTCCTGGGCATTAGAATCACAAGCATATGCGAAATTTTACATGGACATTTAGCTGTGAAAATGATTTGTGCACGTTGGATTCCGAATAATTTGACAATCGCTCAAAAAAAGGCTCGTATCGAGCATTTCGAAGTAAATGGTCGCCTGTTTTTTTTTTGGCATAAATGGGCATGTGCCTATAGTGCTACTTGAGAATCGTAAATGGTCAACTCTGAATGGTATACAACCATTCCAGAAGTCTTTGAAAAAAAAACAACCAGCGACGCACGATCATTCTTAACCATGACAAAGCGAGTTCTCACACATCAGACCGAACAACTCAATATTTGACTGGTTAAAACATCGAATTGATGGGTCGTTTGACCGTACACTCCTGATTTGGCATTCAATGATTTCTTTTTGTTCCTGTCCGTGAAGAATAAACTACGATCATTCTTAACCATGACAACGCGAGTTCTCACACATCAGACCGAACAACTCAATATTTGACCGATCAAAACATCGAATTGATGGGTCGTTTGACCGCACACTCCTGATTTGGCATGGCAATGATTTCTTTTTGTTCCCGTCCGTGAAGAATAAACTACGTGGTTAACAATTTTCGACGCCAGAAGAAGCGGTTGATACGTTCAATATACATGTTTTGGAAATACTTCAATTGGAATGGAAAAAATCGGGCTATGAAAATTGGTTCAAACATACGCAAAAGTATATCGATCGAATATTTTGAAAACAATTAAACCATTTTAATTATAAATATTCGCTTTTATTTATCATTCCGGGTATTTAAATAGTAACTCTCGTGAATGCCATTTCTTTCGATAACCTACATCTTTCCGATAACTGCATAATCTCGCGCTCACAGATGTTCTGAGATTTCTAGCTAAAGAACGGTTACGGGTGATTTTTCAAGTATTCCAAGGAAGTAAAGTTTTTACCATCTAAACTGTTTTGAAACGATCTAAATAAATAGTAGTGGGAGGGCGCAAAGTCGAGGGAGTACAGTGGATGGATTAAAACATCCCATTAAAATTTTAAAAGTTTGTATCTGATGGCCAACGACAACTGTGGTATAGCATTGTTTCAATAGAAGGCAATACCCTCTCAGTTGGCTAATTCTGGTCGATTACCCGTTTTAATTCAATCGGTGGAAAATTAATGGTCTTCCACCATTCCATTCCACCAAATGCATATCACAACCTTCTTCGAATGTAAATTGGCTTTTATACTGATTGAAAGGGCATCTCCTCGCACACCATGGCCCCGTACGCCATCATCATTATCCATAATCTATTTTTCATCACCTGTAATCATCCGCTTTAAATAGGATCGATTTCGTTGCTCTATAATAGAGAATCGCAAGCAGAAATCCGGTCTATCAAGTTTTTGTCAGCTAACTATTCCAAGTATACATAATCACCTTGGCACTATTGACTGGTTGATCCAAAAAAATTCCGATTTCTTGAGTTGTTCTATGTCGATCCCTTTTAATTGACGCCAACATAACAAAATAACACACTTTTTTCGCATAATCGTACTAATGCGTTCGAATTCCTTCTGTTAAACAATATCAACACTTACACGTGTGCAGTATATAGCACTTCGGTTTTGCCATATAGTATGACACATGTATAGCAAAACCGAAGTGCTACAGCGTAAAAAAATGGAACGAACTTTTGCATCAGTCACCAACCAATGACTTGTTAAAGTGTAAAATAACTATCAATACAGGGAATCATTAAAAGATAAAAAATAGTTAAATTAAATAGATTCAGGGTTGATCCAATAAAAAGTAAATTGTGATTGCTGACGGGTGATATATATCAATAATATATTCCAATTCCAATGATATATTCCAAATCCTATGTTATATTCCAACCCCAATGATATATTCCAATTCCAAAGTTACATTCCAATTCTAATGATATATTCCAATTCCAATGACATATTCAAATTCCAATGATATATTCCAGTTTCAATGATTTGGTATATGCAAACTACTTATACCAAAAAATGGTTTTCTAGAATCCTTTGACATTAACAATATGTTTCCGAATACTCCAAATAAAGATTGCCTATATGCCATATATATGTATGTTAGTTCGTAATGTTTCGCGGATGGAAGAATACATTAGACTATTAGTCCGGCAGTACATCCGATCGTTTGTGTCCCGTTTGTTGGGAACGTGCAGACGTTTCGCCAAGGTCACACTGCACGTTCCCAACAAACGGGACACAAACGATCGCATGTACTCCCGGACTAATAGTTTAATATATATATATATATATATATATATATATATATATATATATATATATATATATATATATATATATATATATATATATATATATATATTTAGCCGACATCCCGAAGTAATCGAAAAATAAAACTTCAAAAAATAAAAGTGATAGCACAAAATCGCGGCTACAGTAAAAAACAAATCAGTTATTTAAAAAATATAAAACAGGAACAATTATTAATCAACCAATGTTACAACTATGTAATTACAATGTAAAACAACTGTAAGATTACATATTTCGGTGTAATTTCCGAACAAATATCTCACTCTTTAAGTAAAAAAAGTAAACTAATAAATTACCTTTTAATGCCAAAGACAGAACGACACAAAATAAAATCAGCAGTTTGAGTTCAGTTACGAGTGCAGCAGCTGCTAAGAAGAACAAACAGGCCGAAGTTTTCAGACCAGATTCAAAGAATACCAATATAGTATTGAAGAAACAAAATTCTAATTTTGCGAACCATTTCACAGATACCGGACATATATTTCCAGAGATAACAAATTAAATTTTTTTCTAGATAGCCCCAAAAAGTAAAAAACTAAACATTTTAGAAGCAAAATAAACTTGCAAAGATATTAAATTCCCAACTATTTATAATATCATAAAAAAATACCCTCAATAAAACTGTAAAAAATGTATATATAGGATAAACAGCTGCCATACCTTAGTTATAAAGTCAGTTTAAAAATGTAACATTGTTTACGAAGCTATAGTCATAAAGTAAAAAAAAAAATAATAATAAGTGATAAATATCAAAGAAAAAATTTGTCACACAAAACTATCACAAAGTAGTGGACAAATTAATCGTTATTATTCCAATATGATATTCTTCAAGACAGAAAGTTACCATATCACTCTACCATATCTTACTCGCAATACCATATCAAGTCATGTATGCCAGAAATTACAGAGTGAACCGATATTTTTTCAGTTTTTCCCCAATTTTCAACCCATTTTCCTTGTAAAACAAAAATGTTAGCAAACCAACAGATGAGCAACCGCCATCTTCACGCGGCGCTAAAGCACAGATGGCACGGTATCAATCAGTATCCCAGTATGAATTTAATCAAAACGTGAGAGAATTCAAAGAGTATGATTCAATCCATAATATAACAGCAATGGGATAGCTATCGCTTCTGAACGAGATGATCTAAACTTGGCAATGCGCAGATGTTTGGTTGCTCTGGTAATACTACATTGGAACAATACTGGAAGGCGTCACCAAAGAAAAAAAAAATGAAAAACTATTTTTATCGCCAATAAGTAAAATGGAGCTTCCTAAGTCGTTTTTATCGCAACATATGTGTACTATACTACAGTGTACTTACAATGGCTTCATCATTCGGTAAATTTTTTTTCCCTAATTTTAAACTCAAAGTTTAAACTCAAAGAAATCTCTTTTATTTAACTTCTCCATGCGCTTTTTTCTTACCATATTAGCATCATGAGTAGATGATCCAAATTAGGAAATATATTGAATCATCTCCTGATGATGTTTTACATGGTTAGAGAAACGCGCGTCGAGAAGTTGAAAAAAGTGATTTGGTGTTAACTCTTTGAGTTTAGTGTTTCATACGAAAGATTCCAATAGAAGAATTGAAAAGGATTATATATTTAAACAAATGTGACGTTTTAAGGTTAGATGCGCATCGTCAACTAAGAAGGCTATTTTGCGACTGGACTTATAGCCTACTAAAATTAGGGTACATAAAATCCCCGTCATCACTCCCTCGGGTTATCAACCCTTGGTTTTGTGCTTAACGATAAGTCTTTCTCGACAAGCCTCCCAACTGGCGAGTGACCATCGTAGAAACCTCTCAGAAATCATCCGGTCTTACCGAGCCTTGAACTGGCGTGACTGAGGCGTAATTCCTTGTTAGATTTTACACTCTTGCCTAGAAAGATTTATAAACATTTATAAAAAGTCCACACCAAGTACGAGAATCGAATTAGCTCCCGTTCTTACTACTGTGTCATCAGACCGCCGCCTTAGAGGCCACGGCTAACGGGTCTCCTATTTATTTAGATGAATCAGATCTTAGCCTTTTGATATCAGTTAGGTGAACTTTCATATCACCTAAATACAAACCAATTATAAGTCTATAACTAATTAGATAAAGCATAGGAGATCTAAGAATAAATATTTTTCTCATACAGATTTCTTCTCGTTCTTTAGGAAAGGCCTATAATATAATACCTGTAGATATGTCGTGATCACCAGCCAAAACATGCAAATCCTGTGCTCGCTGGCCGTTCAGACAATGTGCCGCAGTAAGAACAAATTTATATGATATTATACTACCTCCACACCAAACAGCACCTTGTCGAATAAGAGCAGCCATTGATGGAAATTCGTTCACTAGAGTATCACTACCTCCAACAATTTTTTTCTAAAATAAAGACAAACACTATAGGATAAACATTAATAAAAGCCTAATTAATCTGTTGAATTAAAATAGCTAATTAAACTATACCAACCGACATGGAAATTGCAATATTCTGAAAAGGACTGTCTTATTTTTATTTTTCTTTTTTGGGTATAATGGAGGTACTACGAGGTTAGAGTGAAAAATCAGCCACTTTTCCGATAGATAGCAGTGCAGTCTTCGAAAGCAAGATAAGTTTTTTTTTTGCGTGGAAAAAGTATTACACAAACCAAATAAATGTTGAAAAAGTATTATGGGGACATTCATTTAAAAAATAATCTGACTTTTCACACCACCCTAGCAGAAGGAGCAAATAATTAAAATTTGGTAAAAAAATAACAAGAATTCTACAAGTGCCTGTGCACCTTGTTTATCTACAAACTTCTCAATGTCTTGGTATTAATTAAATGGGATCATCTGTTTATTCTTAAGCTACCTATATTTCATGTTTTAGATCCCGAAAGTGTGTGGAGACTGAGGCCTTCCAATTCCTTCTATCCATCATGTCTTAAATATATTCTATGAACGATCAAAAAAAGAATCGAATGAATAATCTGGCTGACCACAGTGTCAGATTGGCATGAGATTCTTAAAAAAAAACTACAAAACGGCGGCAACATATTGCTATTTGCTATCTTGTTAAAAAATTAGATCTACCAGCCGATTAAGAATAGATTCCAGCGTTAAACTTAGATGGAGTAATCTGTAGATGATTAGCGCGTCGAGAGACTATAAAATATCAAAAGTTCCACTTCCACATATACTGTTATGATCAAAAAGTAATGTGACTTTTTAAATAAAACACAAAGTATTTATTTGTCAATCCAAACTCATTTTGACTCCATCAAAGTCTCTCGCTGCAATACACTTATTTCATCGTTTTTTTCGAGTCTTCGAAGCAGCGGTTAGATTCGACTTCTGGCATTTCATGCAAAGCGGGAAGCTACCTCTCTTTAATATCTCCTCTCTATGTGCTCAAAATGGTATCCACGGAGTGGTTCCTTCAATCAGGTGAACAGAAATAAGTCATATGGTGTCATATCTGTTGAATATGGTGCTTGTAGTAGGTGCTTGTAATTGGTTAATAATGTCGATTTTTGTGTAAAATTTGAGCGTTTATTTCCATAACAAAATAAATTTCCTTAATAATCAAAGTATTGGTCATCGTTAGCTATTGCTTTTTCCTATCTTTTTATCAAATAATGGATTCCGCGGCAAGAAAACTTTCGGTTTTTTAAGGCCAACCAGTCATCAAGCCAAATTTTCACTTCTTCGTAAGAATAAGTGTTGTTCTGAAAGTGCGAGCTGCATCGATCGAAATAAGTGGTAGTCCGAAGAAGCTAAGTTGGTGACTACAGCGGGTGGGGTAAGATGTCCCATTTAACGTTTTCCAAATAGTTTTTTACACATTTTGCAACATGGGGCCAAGCATTTTTTGTCAGATGTTTAATTCTCTATACCAACTTAAATAATATTCCATAGATAATGTCACTTTACTTTTTGATCATGGCAGAATTTTCCCATTATAATTTGGCAGAGTTAGGGACCTGGCGGAAACTAGTTAAAACTAATGAGAGAATGCTTCACCCACATTGTACGTGGGCGGCCAGTTGGCTTCTTCAAAGGCCACCAGAATGTCACACAGTATCTTCCAAGATTTGTGGTGAGCGGCCCATTATAGTGCTCATCCATAAAACTGTGATTCAACCACCTTATCTCAGATACCTCTGGGCAATAGGTGTTAGCACCAGAAAGCAATAAAGTACAGCAACCCACTAGCTGCGGCTAGTGTCCCACCGTTGGCGTAGGACTCATGAGTGCCTTATGCGCAGGTTAGGTATTTGGTGGAGAGCGGACCTGAAACCGGAGGTAAATGGGTCAGACGTTACTGTATTTCCCAAGAGTGGCTTTTGGTTTTATAGTCTTTATCATTTGGACGTGTGTGGAGAAGCCGAGAGGAAACTGAAATAAGCTCTGAGCTCTGGTGGAAGTCAAAATCGTTTTTCGGAAGGTGAAGCGAAATCGCAACTAATCTGGAATATCCTGGAAAATATTCGCTATTTCAAATAGTTTCCTCCATGACCATAACTGCATCTCGCATATTATGTACCTCATCCTGTATAAAATATATTATAAAAATATTTTACCACACTTAATATATATATATATATATATATATATATATATATATATATATATATATATATATATATATATATATATATATATATATATATATATATATCAAGCAACTAACAATTGCTTGACCGGGAGAAAACCCCATCCATCCCTTACATTGGAGGGCACATGTTTCGTCTGTTTGTGGTTACATTCATCAGGGTACTGACATATGCTCTCTCTCGCCAAGAATATTATTTTCCTAAATTTTCCCATTCGGCATTTTCACCGACCTCTCGTCGGATGGCTTACAAATCGAGCTGTTTGACTTCTTTGGACAGCGCCCAACGAACAGTAGTCAGGAGTTATACACTCCCGACCAATGTAAGGGATGGTTGGGGCTTCCTCCCGTTCAAGCAACTAACCATTGCTCATTATGGCGGAGACGCAGGTTGTTGTGCGTTCCACATGAGATTGTGGAACCCAACGGTCGGGGGTGTCAACTCCTGACTACTGTTGTCTCGTTGGACGCTATATATATATATATATATATATATATATATATATATATATATATATATATATATATATATATTTGCGACGTTCCATTTTATGTATAAATTTTAAAAGTAAATTATACTAAATATTTATCAACCGCAGGGTATAATTAACTAACATGTTTCTTCAAAACTTTTAGCTTTATCGAATTCCATTTAGGTCAAATATCGCTCAGAACTAGCAATTATGGTGTCATTTTTAACAGCATTAACTTCTTTTAGATAAAAATTATTTATATTTGCCTGTCGTATACATTTTCGATAAATCGTAAAATTTTCGAAACAAATATTTACCATATTTTTCCATCCACATTCGCACCCTGACGTCCTGTTTTCGACGTTCGGGGACGAAGCACTTACTGCTATTAACTGACACGGAAATTCGCCTGCTTTCGTTGATCGAGATATAACATCTAAAACAATGCAAACAGTTCTTAATAATAATGTTCTGATACTAATCAACAGGGTAGATTATCATTTCTAAAGTAACAAATATTTTCAGCTTGGGATAAATTTATCATATGTAATTGCTTTGTCGATCAATATACTTCATCTAAAGTTTCTCTAACTAATTTACTTTTTTCTGAAGACTAATTTTTTCATGTATTCATTAAAATTTGAATGCCCTATAAATGTTCTAACAGTAAATGAGCGAATGTTATTTTACAGAGAGACAATATATTTTTGTTCTTCTTGTGATGCTACAGCCCTTTAGCTTACTGATTTATCTTAACCTCCTTCAAACTTTACCTTCAATTGGATGGATCTCTAACGGCCCCTTATCAATTTTTGATGTGCAATAGTTCTTCAGCATATTTTCTTATATTGCCCTACCTCCATGTATTTGGTCTACCTCTCTTTCTGTTATCCCCTATTCGTCCCTTCAGGATTCTCCTGGGTATTCAGCATTCTGGCATTCTCACAGGATTTTTCCGCCATCTGACTCGTTGAATCCTCACATATCCTACAATATCCAGATCTTTGTATAATTGCTTGAGTTCAGAGTTATACCTGATATTCCAATTTTCTGCTTTCTACTTCTGAGTACTCTTTGCATAACGCGTGTATTGAAGGAAATTGCAGAACACGTATTCTCCAAGGGTTCTTAGTCATTTCTCATAGCCAGATATAAAAGCTATGATAACTCAGTGTCCGTTCATGTCTTCCACCAGTTATTCAGCTCAACATTTATAAACATAAACATTCATGCCACGATCTGGAGCTATAAGACCATACTCTTATTACCGATTGGCTATGGACTCTTTAATTGCATGCATTTTTTTAGATAACTTCTTAAATTCATGTCATGAATTTTATTCATGTATTGTGTCATCTTTTGGCGTCCTTAACATGGTTCATCACTTATCTGGATACATTAATGATCAAATTTTAAGTCTGCCCATAATGTGAATAAGTACGAGGTGTTTAAATAAAGTAAGACTGATGGCGTAGCGTTTGATTTGTTGGCTTCCCATTTGGACGATAGGCAGACCAACATCTGATGAGTTTTCCAGTTTGAACTTAGAGCCACTTGGTGATCCGTAACAATTTTGTTCTTAAACCGGATTTTTCTAGTGTTCTGAAAATGACTAATAACAATTCAACAGGCTTATGGAAACAATATTTTGTCAATAGCCCAGGTTTTCAGGGGGTTTAAAGCAGTTTCAGAAGGCCAAGACTCAACTGAAGATAAACCTTGCAGCGGAAAGCCTTTATCTGCCAGAAGTGATGAAAATGTCCCCATAATTCAGGATTGTATGCGTTCTGATCATCGGTTGACGATCAGAATGATCGAAGAACTCACATTTTGACCAATGAATTTTAGATGAAGAAATTTTACGCGAATATGCTTCCGAAAAATCTTTTGCAAGATTAAAGAGACAGGAGGGAAATATGTCTTGGCTTTTTGGGGCGAATTGAAAATGACCCTCATTTCTTGGAACGTGTCCTTACTGGTGACGAGTTTGGATTTTTGAGTATGATCCTCAAACGAAGCACCAGATCCAGAAATGGCACACTTCAATCTTATCACAACTATAGCCCCGCAACCCCCTTATTCACCAAGCTTCAGTCCTTGAATCTTTTTCCCAAGTTTTTGGGAAACTTTGTCAAACTTTGGTTGACTTTTTTTCCAAAAATGAATATTCACCTCAAAGAACAACATTTTGGTAACCGACAAGCTGAAAGCCATCCCCGTATCTGAGTTCCAAGGCAGGTATGAAAAGTGGATAAACCATCTCCAGCGCTATGTGCCAATTACTGTATGAGGTAATTACTTTGAAGGAGATAATCAGAATTGTAATTAAATAAAAAAACTGCAAAAAAATCCGTCTCATTACTTTATTTACATAGGTCGTATATCACATTAAACTTTTCTTAAATATCCATTGAAATATTTTTCTTCAAGTAGATAAACTTGATAATCTCTCAGCATGAATTCATATAATTTTATGCTCATCATATAATTTAAAAAAATTAATTAACCGTATACGTAAAAACCAATGAAATTGACAGGAAGTTCCTATTTATAGGAACTTCCTGTCAAACAATTGTCAATAGAACGACATAAAAAAATTCGAAAAAATTCATATACAATCACTTATTAGTTTTATTTAAAAAATTCTTATGAACTTGTGAAATGACTTACTTAATGTCAAAACATTCCCACTGCTTAATAATGAAAATGATTGTTCTCCACAGTATTGTATTCCATCACTAAAATCATCTCTTCCACTTGGCGATATAATCATTACACCTTCATAGCAATAAATTGACTAAAAATATTTATTAAATGCATATTTTTCATCTAACGAGTCTTTCAAATTGTACGTTGTGGTTTAACTTTTTGAATTAAATACAGATGGCGTTGTGAATTTGCCTAGGTCTAGTCTTATATGAGAAGTGAGATATGACATTTATAATAATGAAGTCGTTTGCGCAATCGTCCATCTAAAAACACTATCAATAGAATTGTTCAAAAATGTCAAGAAAGTAGTTCGGTGGAAGATAAGTGAAGAGCAATATATAATCATAGTCGTCGTTCATAAGAGCACATTGATTTGGTACGTGAAAGTGTTGCTGAAGACCCAGAAATTTCTATTAGTCGACGGTCACAACAATTTGAACTCAGTGGAAATCCACAGCATAGCGTGTTGGAACCACATATAAGGTTCAGTTTTTCTCATATCGTTTATATTTTTTCAGATAAAGCACATTTTGAAATTTGGTGGTTATGTTAATAAACAAAATTGCCACATTTGGGATGAGGAAAATCCACGATTGATTCATGAGAAACCTTTGCATCCTAAACGAGTCACTGTTTGGTGTGCATTATGGTCAGAAGGTGTAACTGGGCCGTATTTTCAATGAATCAATTGATTTATTGTGAGAAAAATTTGCTGTACGAGTTATTGCAAGAAACGGTAATGTTAATTGGCCACCATGATCATGTGATTTGATACCGTTGGATATATTCTTTAGGGTTACGTGAAAAGCGAGGTCTATAAGAACAATCCATAATCGATTCCTGAACTAAAGGATGAAATTATTCGAGTCGTTGGTGAGATAGAATCACTTTGGTTATGCCAAAATGTCATCCAAAATTTTAACAAAAGAGTGGACGTCTGTGGAGCTGCAAGAGGTGCACTATGCTTCAATTAATAAAAAGTTTTCTGAAATCAACGCAAATTCTGTTTTTTGAATTCAAAGCAAATTATTTCAGAATTTATAAAACAACCCAATTTGAAAGATCCTTTATAAATATAGTAGTTAGGTGAAAATTAATTGAAAATATTAACTGAAAATTAGTTTAAGGATAAACGCTTATACTTCACTCCTCAGAGTTTTAATCCGATTACAAATTTTTGCTCCGTCAAATTTAATATTCCTTGGGCCTTAAGCCTTAGGCTTAGGCCGCACTACGGTTTTTTCCAGCGACCGGTTAACCGCTATAACCGCAAAACCGCTCGAGACGCACATACTGCGACGAAAAAGAACGAAACTGCCCGCAATTGTCACAGTTTGAAGATTGATTTTGAGAGAGCACTATGTATGGCTGTTCTAATACTAAAAAATAGAAAAAGAAGACGTCAACACAAATTGCGAACTAAGTTCTATTGGTTACAAATTGTGTTACATATTTCACGGTTTCTAGAAAAAACTGCGGCTGCTTGTATTAGTTTTCTTGACTCACAAACCACGGCGGTTTAGCACTAGTGCGACCTAAGCCTTAAAGTTAAAATTCGGTATTAACAAAAACGTTAATATAACTGAAATAAGTCGAAATTAGAGAAATTTAAAGACATAATTTTAAAAAAGGATTTCATCAAAGCGACTGACGCCACTCGTGAGACTTAAATCCACACCCCTCAGCTCTGGTTCAATAAGTTCCAGGAGGAAGACATGCGTCTTGAAGATATGGGAAGATCAGGTCGTCCATGGCCTCTCAATGCCGAGGTTTTGAAAGTAGCTGTGGCTGAAGATTCTAGAATAAGTACTAGAAAAGTGAATTTTCAGGTAAATTAAGAGTATCCAACATTACCGTTAACAGGCATTTGCGAATTATAGGAGTATAACAAACCTCAAAGTGTTATAGAAGCATCCCTCATGAACAGTCACTCAGCAAGCCACACGTAAATACTTTAAAAATTCAAATACTTTTGTTACATCCTTGTATAAATGTAATATATTTATAAACTTGTATATGGATGAAGAAGTCTGTATTGATTCAAATAAAATATAACCAGAATATATATACACAGTATAGTAATTGAATTTTAAGGCAGGTTGTCATATTAAGTAGGGATCTTCAAAGTACGGCCAGTAGACTAAGGCTTCAGCCCTCGAGAATACTTTGTTCGGCCTTTATAATCTCTCAAAGCATAGCTTTTAGACAATTAAAAGCGACGGAGGCACCTATTCCTGACTGGGGATTAAGTGAACAGTTTTGACCAACTCGCGCGGTCCCGAGCTTTCCTCTGCCATTTGGGTCCAATATACTTGATGATGTCGTCCGTCCATCGTGTTTTCGGCCTTCTTCGCGGACGTTTATGATCAAGTGGTATCCATTTCAGAATTGCTTTGATCCATCTGTCCTTACATAGCCTCACTTATGACCAGCCCACTTCCATTTCATTTCTTTCGCCAGTCCAATGATATCACACACCTTCGTTTGTTCTGTGATCCATATGCAGGTCTTTCTGTCCCGCTTTGTAATGACAACCATATACCTTTCAACAACAGGCAGCACGCACTGATTAAAAACCTTTCTCTCCATACAGAGTGAGAGTTTGCTCTTAAATACTATATAGAGCCGGCCAAATACCTGCCAGCCACACTTAACAAGCCGTTCCACCTCCCGGGCAGTATCACCCTCCACTGAAATCCTTTGCCCAAGATATATGTAGTAGTCCATAACCTCTAAATCACTTCCTAAAATAGAAATTCTTCTGTTCACAGCAAATTTGTTAAACATAACCTGACTCTTTTTTAGGTTTATTTTCAAACCAAATGGTTCTCCCGCCCTCCCCCCTCGTATATGTTCTTGTAGCTCATCTGGGTCTTGTGAGAGGGGAACAATAGCATCTGTAAATCTAAGATGGCTTAGGTATGAACCATTAATTTTTATTCCATCCTGTTCCCAATCAAAATTACGAAATACCTCTTGAAGGCAGGCTGAAAAAAGAACAGGCGATATTGAGTCATCCTGCCGTACACCGCGTTCTACGTTGATTTTAACTTCAAAGTCATCCATGTGAACTGCGGCGGTAGCTTCCTCATGCATGGATCTCAGTAGATTCACATAGGCTCAATCTATCTCTTGGTTAAGCAATGCATCCATTATGGCATGCGTTGATACTGAATCAAATGCCTTCATAGTCAATAAAAGCCAAGCACAGTGGCATGGTGTGTTCATTGTGCCTTTCTATGGTCTGTTGGACAGCCTGGATATGGTCCATTGTACTGAATCCTGCCTGCTCTCTTGGTTGTGCGTCATTCAGTGTTCTCAATATACTTTTATATATTATCTTAATGAAAACTGTACATTACTGATAAGAGACTTATTGTGCGGTAGTTTTTAAATCTTCCTGTGCACATTTCTTATGAAGAAGTATCACTTCAACATTTTTCCATAGACTGGCTATTTTTTTGATCTTATATTTAATCAAAATCTTGATAACTAATTTCTTGATAGCTGTCCATGCTAACTAGATATAAAGAACATATTGGCCACATTAGATACGGGAGAAATGAGTTGTGTTGGCGTCGAGCATAAACACAGTCAATTTTTTATTATTATTGATTTATTATTATTGACTAAAGTTTAGTTTTAAAATTAGATTGAATCATCTCCTGATTATAAT
The DNA here is from genome assembly GCA_031761425.1 of Cosmopolites sordidus. Classification (NCBI taxonomy): domain Eukaryota; kingdom Metazoa; phylum Arthropoda; class Insecta; order Coleoptera; family Curculionidae; genus Cosmopolites; species Cosmopolites sordidus. The sequence goes on along the minus strand of JARFXV010001899.1, from coordinate 107,528 downwards.
ATCTTTAGTACAAATGTTTTAGAGTATATTTGATCAATATGACCTCCTTCAGTATGAATCACTGCATTATTTCTCTTCTTGAAGCTTCCATCTAAATTCGCAAATTTAGCTTCAATAACGATCTGCAGAGATGTCACGTTGGGATCCCCGGACTTGGCGATTCTTTCAACACGGCTCTTACATAATAGTTCAACGGATTCAGATCTGGACTTTAAGAGAGAGCACAATTCTTAGCCACCAAAGTATACTCACGTTATTTGATAGGTAGTTTTGCACCAAATGATTTGTGTATATCAGACAAGGATAGCCCAACAAGAAAAGGCCCACAGGGCTCAAATCAGCACTACGAAGCCAATTTATATCACCTCTCTTGGAGATCAATGTGTTGAAAGTGGGTGGGGTATCTCCGTTCTGATGAAACCATGTTCTTTGATTATAACCTTCAAAGTTTTGTAGTTCAAATACCAAAAAATTGTCCAACATTCCCAACTGAAGTTTTCAAAAAAGTACGGGCCGATTATTCCTTGTGCTGACATTACAGCCCATACAGTGACTTTTTGATATCGTTTTGAGTTCGTTGCACTACAGTAACGATACTTCTGCTTAATTACATGACCGTTAAGATGAAAATGAGCCTCAAATTATTGTTTTTGTAAAATTCTCGCACAAACAACGCAGTCTGCTCCAGAGAAACGCTCCATAACGACTAAATACCTAAACACGGGGTTAGCGCCTCGTTGTACTACACCTTGTACTGCACACCTTGCACTGAATTGATATGTTGGATATTAGAAGATATATCTTACCTTCGGTATTTTAATGTTACAAGATATGTAAATATTTGTACCAGTTGCACTCCAAAATTTCCAAAAACATGAACCAGATTGACTATAACTTGAAGGGCTTAAAGTATACACCAGGCCCGGTACAACATCTTGGTTATATCGGCATAGATCGGCTCCAAATGTAGAACATCCAAAGAAAACCAAAAGCACAATCGAGGTAATTCCTAATAAATCAATAGAGTATGTATGGGGTTTATTATGAAATTTGTAATATACAAGATAATATATAAGGAATGTATATATGTACAGATAATATATAAGAAATGTATAAGAAATAATATATAAGTAATATATAAGAAATGATAATTATTAATGCATAATATACAGATCCTTCTTTTATACCGAAACTTACGTGACCTATAAATGTAGACAACCAACATGACAATTGGTAATTAAATCACGAAATCACTAATTTTCCTAAACTTCGACATACGTTTAGTGATTATTTTCAGTTTTTATAATAGGTGTTTCGGTTAATAATATCGATTTTGCTAAGAGATGGCGTTACTCATACACACTGGTAAAGACAAGTGAGATCTATGACGTTTTGGAAGATAAACATATGCGATCAAAAGCCAGTTCGTTATTAATTATCATTGTGCAAAAAAAATTGTTTATCATAGCTTCGAATATGTCGAATTGTGTACCAGAAATAGACGTTATGTGGGGAAGTTTAATAACCTTTTTTCATTTGAAGAAAACGGCTGCTGAAAGTTATCGATTGTTGTTGAAGCTTATGGTCAATAAATTTCAGCTATTTGGAAAACGTTAAATGGGGCATCCTACTCCACCTGCCGTATTTACCGGACTTAGCCCCTTCGGACTACCACTTATTTCGATTGATGCAACACGGACTTTCAGAGTAACACTCACATTTCTACGAAGAAGTGAAAATTTGGCTTGATGAATGGTTGGCCTCAAAAAACCAAAAGTTCTTTTCGCGAATGAATTCCTTATCAGAATCCATTCTTTGACAGAAAGATGGGAAAAAGTAAAAGCTGACGATGGCCAATACTTTGATTATTAAGATAATTTATTTTGTTACGGAAATAAACGCTCAAATTTAGCGAAAAAATCGACTTTACCTGTTACGGTTACTGAAATTAATTTACTTACCTGTTATCGTTACCGAAACACCTGTTAAATAATCTTTTTTTTAATTATATACACAGTCTGCATTATTTTAGCTAAAGTAAAAAAAAAAAATTTAAAAACCATTGAAGCATATGCCATGGAAGGAAAAAAGAAAAAGAGAGGTCCAGGAAAGAAAAGAGAAGACAACATAAATTACATAAATTTTTATGGAAAATATTGTTGATAAAATGCAAAGAAGGAAAATTATTTCTTTTAAATAGTCAAAAGTCCGTAAAAATTTTTTTGTTGCTCAGAAAGTATAGAAAAATTGAAAACACACTGTGAACAAATATCGATGACAGATCTAGGGATCTAGTAATATTTTTAGTTGCAAATGATACCACCTTCAAATAATTCGACATAAAAAATGAAAGTTCCTAAGTTTAAACAAATCACTAGCTTACTGGATCAAATGAAGGCTCTGTATTAAAATGCTTCAAATTAGTTGTATTTTATCAGTACTAACAAATGAAATTAGTAGTGACATTGCCACCATGTGATCTTTTATGATTTTAAAATTAGTTAAGTGTATTTGAAACTATACTAGTGAAAAAGAAGATACAACCCTATGAAAAATATATTTTATTGGTTTAATGTTGTACTTTTTGAAGACTTATAGAAATATGAAGACTTATATTTAACGGAAAAAAATATAATAATGAGCAAATCAACTTTTTTAATCTGAGAAGTTTAGACTGAATTAGATGATATACACAGTAGCTCGGAAAAATAACTTTTAGTTATTTTCTCATCAATACACAGCTGGGCATGTTTATGTTTATGCTAGCATAGATTATTCTGTCGTTCTTAGGAATGCCTCAATAACCTTTGTCGCGGATTATGTGTAACACTGTCATAAAAGATTCCTTTCATGGCCAGTTTTTGTTTCGGGAACAGTAAACAGTCATACGGTGATAAATCAGTTGAAAACGGAGGATGCTTGCACACAGACTTTTTTTATATATACAAATAACATCCAAATAACATTCACCAGTGATATTTTGAACACTGTAGGATGAATTCTCGGAGTATAATATTTTTTGAATCCAATGGCGGCTCATGGGTTTTTAAAGTTGGAGGGCGTAGAAGAAAATAGTGCTGCTGAAGATTTTGTTTTGCTTTCCCCTTCCTCCTTTTTACTTTGCGTATTCTATACAAGAGGTGAACCAGGAAAATGAGTTAAAGGAAAGAAACTAAACGGAAATAAAATATGGTGTTTTCCTCTGAAAAATTGTTTACTGTGATAAATGCTGGAGGGGCGGCGCCCCAACGCCCTCCCTCACGAGTCGCCTCTATTAGAATCGTAAAAACATATCTTGTCTTCTCTCGTGACTTATGTAAACGTAATTTTTTCGATTTTGGAGAGCCTGGGGACCCCTACGTAGAAACTTGGAGTTTTATTTGAGAATCCTACTTGAAGCACCAAATCTTATCACTAGTAAAGTCGATTCCAGGAATGTAGTTTTATCTGATTGTTTTAATAAGATCCACAAGTTCTCTAAATAACTGGTTCGATGTACAGTTGAACCTTTCTCTTAAATTTTGCAGCCATGACATTCTTGGTCTTCCCACGCTTCGTTTCCCCTCTATGTTTCCTTGTAGAATCAATCTCAATAGTTGGTAACGTTGTCCTCTTACTACATGTCCAAAATATTTCAATTTGCGTGTCTTTATGGTTGTTATTAGATATCTTTCTGTAGATATTCTACGTAGAACCTCTTTAATTGTGATTTCCTCTACCCAAGATATTCGTAGTATTCTTCTGATTAGCCACACTTGAAAAGCTTCGACTTTTTTAATCATGTATTTATTAAAAATGGAACCTTCTACACCATAAACGAGAATCGAGTATATGTAGCAGCAAATTATTTGGATTTTCAGTTCATTTTCTATTCTTTTAAAGGAGAAGAAAGATTACCTCTTGTAGAATAAGTTGCTTAATGTCATGTTTTTGGCCGTATTTAATTCCTCAACTATCCATTTTACAGCCGAACCACTTTGCGTGGAAAATGTAAAATAAATTGAGAAAAGAGAAAACAATTATTCCTCCACTTCACAAGACGCAGAAGCATTCACAGAGACCCTGAAGATAGATGGAAGAAGAAATGAACACCCAGATGAGGACACAGACCGCATAGATCAAGTGGAACGGCTAGCAGAAGAACATGAGGAAGAATCCCCAGATGAAGTCGTTGAAAACCCAGCCTCTCCCGCAGAGGTACACGGAATAATCAAAAGACTGAAAGTCAGAAAAGCACCTGGACAAGACGGTATCACCAACCTGATGCTCAAGAAAATGGGAAAATAGGAAAATGAGATGCCTAGAAAAGGGATAGCCGCACTGACAAACGCAATCAACGCGATAATGAAAACAGAACATTACCCAGAAGTGTGGAATCAAGCCGAGGTAATCATGTTCAACAAACCAGGAAAAGAAACCCAGTTTCCACAAAACTATCGTCCCATCAGCCTAGTTCTGGTATTAAGCAAGGTGGCAGAAAGGATAATCGTCAAGAGACTGGACCGGGAAACAGAACAATTAAAAATAATACCTGCAGAGCAATTTTGCTTCAGAAAGAAACATTCAGCGGGACAGCAAGTAATGTCTGAATGATTGTGGGGTGTTCATATATTTTTTCTCCTTTATTTGGGTTTTTCGCCACTGTCTAAAACTCAAAAAATATCAAAAATACCTGTTCTTATTTAAAGAAAGAATCACTGGGTAAAAACAAAAAACCAAACGGAGACAAATTTCTCAGTGATTCTTTTTTGCAATAAATTTGCCTAACGAACAAAATTTTAAAGATATAAAAATGTTATAAAAAAAATTACAAACTTTTAACGTTAACGTTTCGGAGGGTAATCTCCCTCCGTTTTCAAAACTGAACTAAAAAATAAATTATATTAATTTGTAATATATAAAGTAACGAGTGAAAGTAAATATATTTTTTTGTATGTCAACGATACTTACATTGACAACAATGGATTTTCATGACAGTGGCATACTACCAAAAAAAATATATATAGGTAATGTTTACTGTGTGATTGTTTATTGTACTGATTGTGTATTCAAATATTTAAATGTTTTTAATTGTATTCTTTAGAATCGGGAACCATATTGAATTTAAATCTACCGAAGGCATAGCAATACAGTCATTTTTATTTAAATTAATTATAGCGGTTTCTTTTAATCTTCTGTATTTTGTTACCGATTCTTTATATATTACAAATTAATATAATTTATTTTTTAGTTCAGTTTTGAAAACGGGGGGAGATTACCCTCCGAAACGTTAAAAGTTTGTAAATTTTTTTATAACATTTTTATATCTTTAAAATTTTGTTCGTTAGGCAAATTTATTACAAAAAAGAATCACTGAGAAATTTGTCTCCGTTTGGTTTTTTGTTTTTACCCAGTGATTCTTTCTTTAAATAAGAACAGGTATTTTTGATATTTTTTGAGTTTTAGACAGTGGCGAAAAACCCAAATAAAGGAGAAAAAATATAGGGACAGCAAGTATTAAACTTGGTCGAAATTGCCACCGAAAGGTTCCAGATTAAAGAAGCTATATGAGTATCCTTCTAGATACAACCAGAGCTTTTGACAGGGTCCGACACGCAGGACTCATACACAAGATGACAAAAGCTGACTCAAAGAAAATCTATAGACTAACCTGGAGTTATCTGACAGACAGAACATTCCGAGTCAAAGTAAACTGGAAGCGGGTGTCCCGCAAGGATCAGCACTAGGCCCTCACTCACACACAACATACTGAGGAGCTCAAAAACCAAGTTGTCACTATATGCAGACGATACAGGCATAGAGGCCATAGAAGACAAGACATCATTTGCAAAATACTTCAAGTGCATATAGATCAAAATAGCTGACTGGTGCATTGACTGGAAGTCAGGCAGAAGAACCAAGCCATCCTACTACCAAAAAGGAGATTGGTACCCAAAACTAATATCGAAATAGACGTCCAAATAATACCATGGAGCCAAGAAGCAAGAAACCTTGGAGTTAAATTGGATTTCAAACTCATGGGAAAAACACATACTAGAAGCGATCAATAAAACCAAAAATGCCATGAATAGGCTCTATCCGCTAATATGCAGAAAAAGCAGATGAATCTCAAGACCAAACTACTTATGGTCAAATGTGTAACAAATGTATGGGGGTACTCAGCCAGAACTCATATAAACAGGCTGGCATCAGCAGAAAACAGATACGTCAACATGGCAGCAAATGCACCACCATACGAAAGAAATCAAAGAATTCACAGGAATCTAAACTGGGAAGCTCCGCATACCTTCATAAAAAGGAAAGGAAACAAAATACTATTAATTGCAAATAGGCATAAAGAAGGGTCATGGATTATGAACTGAACGAATAAACTCCTGAGGAGAGCGAGATATTACAACAGGACCAAATTTGCCATATGCAAATATGGGACAATTTGCAAGTGCAAAGCAACACTATCAAATATAACACTTTTATTTTAGGTAAGATTCCCTATATCACATTAACAAATATAGGAGTAGCAACAACACAACATCGGTTGTGGAAATTTCTTGCTAAAACGAGTGACCAAATGTTTATAGGTCTTAGACCCGAAAACCGGATGAATTTGGTGTGGTTTTAGCCGGTAAAAATCCGACTCTATCCGGAGAAAAACGCGTCCTGTATATAAGCTCTTTGGGTGTCTTTTGAAGACAACAAAAGACAACAAAAAATTCACACCCGAATTCGCACCGTAAGCGATCATTTCAGACGCTTTTTTCACCAACTTTGACCAGCCTGGTTTTAAGTCATTTTCCAAAGCATAACGTCCTGTAATCGCTTATAGTACTCGAACACAATCATTAATTCGAATGTTGCTATAAAAAATTTAGCGAGCTTGAAACAAAATTTAATATTTGCTCTTTGTTCCGTCATGTTTTGTTAACGAGGTGACACAAGGTACTGTTACTTTAAACGCTATAACTTGACAAATCGTTGATTGATTCTAATGATTGCGTCTCGTTTTATAGAGGAGATATACAACTTTCAGATTATATATTGTTTCTATAAATGGCGCTAGTAGTTTTCTTCAAATTTAAAAAGCTCCGTTATCTTTTCGATTAACTGTATATGTCTTCTTGTAGCAAAGTATCCCTGGTACGTTGTACACTTGCTTCAAGTCATTTTAAAGTTACTCGTAGCAGGAGCTATCGCTCAAGAGTTTAGCCAATGCTATCTCATACATGTTCTATTACCGATAAATTTGAGGATCTCGTCGGCCAGTATATATATATATATATATATATATATATATATATATATATATATATATATATATATATATATATATATATGTGTGTGTGTATATATATAGTGTATAGCTATCGCAGATACTTTTAAAAATCGCACTTTCACAGCCCAACAGTGGCCTACAATATTTTGGTTACATAACAAGATATATTCTTTATCTGATGGACACCAGGGATAACATACGCCCTAAGAATATAGCTCATCTTAGTAATGTCTGAATGTTTGTGGGATGATATTTTTTGAATAATAATGTCTGAATGATATTTTTTGAGTTTTAGACAGTGGCGAAAAACCCAAATAAAGGAGAAAAAATAGCTCATCTTATCATAACTCTTGAAGTGATAGTCGCTTGCTATCCTAATTTGACGGTCAAATTTTGCCTTTCATCCTAAAAAGTCTGACACTTATAATATTATATATATATATATATATATATATATATATATATATATATATATATATATATATATATATATATATATATATATATATATATATATATATATATATATATATAGTATAGTATATAGCTATCGCAGATACTTTTAAAGACCGCACTTTCACAGCCCAACGGTGGGCTACAATATTTTGGTTACATAACAAGATATATTCTTTAACTGATGGACACCAGGGATAACATACGCCCTAAGAATATAGCTTATCTTATCATAACTCTTGAAGTGATAGCCGCTTGCTGTCCTAATTTGACAGTCAAATTTTGCCTTTCATCCTAAAAAGTCTGACACTTTTACTTCTATTATAACTAACTAAATATTATATAAACCCTTTACTAAGCAAATAGAATTCCATTTCACGTCCCATTCATATTAGTTCGGCACTATTCTATATGACGCATCTTGTGGTGCGCTAATAAATACATGCATCCAAATAGAACGATGAACACACATAGACATCGGAAATAAATGTCGATTAGTAGTCATCCTTAAATAGTCATATCTGTAGCTATAACAAAAAGTATCATACACTTGCCAGATATTCCAATAACTATTTGGTACAACAGGAATTCTAAGATGCCATTCATGACGCCTTTAAATACTTCCAGAACGACTAAAATCTCAAATATATGCATAACTCTAATTCTCAAACCATCTTTTCCATGTCCTTACAACATTAGATGTAGTATATCAATAGGACATCCTTTTTTAAATTTCTGGCTGTATTCCATAATAGGCTGAACGATGTAGTGCGAACTCATGGCATTTTAGCACTTTTAACGGAATAACAAAAATACTCTTTAATTAAACGTATATGACATTATGATAAAACAAAATGTTTTAAACCGTTCACTTTATCACTCTTTTAGCATAATGAAATATAGACATAAACAAGCAGAAAGATTATCAATTTTTGAGTTCAAGATAAGTATGCTATACAATGAATCTGGTTCAGGTTCGCCCATTTAAATTGCAGTTTCAGGTTAGGCCATGTATCGAATACCAGTTCTAGGCCTCTATTTTTACTGGTCCTACTCCAAAATAGAGGTACTAGTTATGGCTGGTGAGGTATGTTAGATGAGCTTCCTCAATGAATAGAGAACCGTCCAGACCGCTATAGGAAATGTACTTGACTGAATTCTGATACCAACGTCTGTCGCCCAAATTCCTGAGATAAGGGTAGTTGAACACGAGTTTTATGGGAGATGTCATGGTAGGCGAGCCGCCCTCCCATAGTGATTATATTTTCAGTTTAAAAGTATCCCAGTTATCTATACCAGGTATTGTATTTTTTTGTTCTCTATTATTGCGTTGTTCATAAGTTTCCGCCGTTTTTATAACTCGTTTGTTTTTCCTCCATTTTAATTTTGTTTGTCCAAGTGTATATATGCATTCGAGAGCCTTTTTCTTACTCTACAAAACTACTGGTATCATTTTTATGAGGAACTTAATTTTAATTAGTTTTCAGGATTTTTGAAATGGAAATTCCAGGCAGCAAAAAACTTAATTTTTGACACTTGCTATATTTCACCTTTCGTTGTTGTCAAAAAGTTACAGAAGTAGTTCGAGATTGGTTTGCCAAGTTTATGGGCGACACGCCCATCTTTGGTCGACCTGCCGACTTTGACAAGGACCATCTTAAAGCGCGTTTGTAAATCATTAAACTTGACGAGAATTGATTGAGAAGATGAACTGTGACCTTGCCACAATGTCCCAGTATCGTCAATCAATGGGATTTACTCAAAAACTCGCAACTTGGATGCCCTAAAAACTAACCGATTACAACAAGAAAAATCGCCGCGACAATGGTGTTCAAAATCTTGTGATTGATTCTTGTACAGAATCGTCATGGGAGATGGAATGGAGTGGGTAGCCGCAGGAGATACGACATTCTAAGAAGACGATGATCAGCATTTGGTGGGGCTGGGAGGGTCTCTCTCGTGTATAAGGATGTGTTGGAGAAGAACAAGACAGTCAACAAGAAACACTACCTGTCCCTGTTGCACTGTGAGAATATTCAATCAAAACAACTCGATCGACAAGGCCAAATTATCTTGGTCCACGACAATGCACGACCTCATACAACAAACATCATCAAGGAGGCTCTGTATTATTTTGAATGGGAGATTCTTCCGAATACGCCGTACTTTCCAGATCTTGCGCCAACCGATTTCCAATCAAATGAGAGGTATAACCTTCCCCAATTAGGACCTCAAAAACTGGCATCAATAACAACTTCTTTTAGTTCATGCCTGGCAATTTCTGACGTAACGGAATCAATAAATTTGTCGAGATTGGTCAGGAGGTGGGAGCAGGTCGTGAACAATGGTGGATAATACATCACTAATTTGTTGTTATATTTGTTGCTTTTTTCGATAAAACATTTTAATAAAAATATGGCGGGAACTTATGGAAGAACCCAATATATTTACATTCGCCATTTATAATAAAACATTCTTATTTACGACTATCTTGCACTATCTGGGTTTCTTAAGAATAGCAGTGACTGTAGCTTTAGTGCATCTATATAAAATGCAGGAAGGTAATGGTTTTAAAATAATAATACCGAATATGCTGCAATACAGAGAAATAAATAAACTAGAATCGTGTAAGACTTAACACACGAGTCAAAACTTCAATATTATTTAGAGATGTCATTTCAAAAATAATTTAGAATATTAAAATGAGTATTTCTTTTTGTATTCCGTATCTTGATTTATAAAGAAAATCGAGTATGGTTGTTTGAAGACGATCCAAAATCGATTACAGTGAACATACGCCTCTCAAAGAAAAAGCAGTATTCGGTCAGATGCCATCATCTCAGGTTTTGAATAGCTTCAAAAATATTTATAAAACTGGGACTAAAGGGCTTGGTAAGATTTTACAGCTACAATCGTCTATCTCACTTACATTCTGTTTCTTCAACATCAAAAATGATTTACGTGCTAGAACTCGAAAGAAAATGTCGATAACATCCAAAGAAATACTTCAATTAGACATAGGTATATTTTGGAAAACGAGTGGAAACTGTCGTCTTAAAAAAATGCATCAAAACTGAAGGTATGAAACATGTTGAAGTTTTTTGGTTTAGCTTAGCTTCCTGAGTCTAAGAAATGTTAAATAAACTAATATATTTTCTCGTATTTCTTTATAGCAATTTTTTTAAGTACTTACCCATTGTTAATTTCAAAATAAACTGAAATGTACCTATTGACAATTGGCATTCTATTTAGAAGCGTGAAAAAATTTAAATTGCGATAATGTCGCGAAGGTTACGGTAATATTTTCGAAAAACTTTTAAATATAGTTTTCCAATAAAGATATAGAAAAACAAAAACGAGTATTATGTTTAAAATTGTTTATTGCACATTAAAAATAGTAGATAACAAATGCACACAGTAAAACAGTCTTATAAAATATTGTTATGGTGCCCTTGCGTCGTTGAGCTCTCATATCGAACAGAAATATTCACCTAAAACAAAAAAAATTTATTAAAGCTAAAAAAATAGTTTAATTTTCAAGAAATAGGCTGAACAATAAAACAATTTTTTGTACTTTTAATAAAATTTCCTCATATGATGTTTCTTGTTTTTCTTGCTTTATAGGTAGTCTTTCAAATTGAACGGTTTTTTAATTCTGGAATAGAACACAGAATTTGCGTTGATTTCAAAAAACTTTTTATTTATAATTGAAACACAGTGTATGACATTTACACGAAATATTTGTGAAATGACCACCTCTTGCAGCCACCGGTCCACTCCTGTAACAGTTCTGGATGACATTTTGGTATAAACGAGGTTCTATCTCACCACTGACCCGATCTTTTTTTTTTTTTTCAATCTTAAGTTCAGGAATCGTTTGTGAATTGTTCTTATAGACCTCGCTTTTCACGTAACCCCAAAGAATATATCCAACGGTGTCAAATCACATAATCTTGTGGCCAATTACCATTACGATTTCTTGCAATAACTCGTCCAGGAAATTATTCTCTGAATAAATCAATTATTTCATTAGCAGAGTGAGGTATAGCGCCATCCTGTTGGAATCACATATCCTGCAGATCAATAGTATTCAATTCAGCCCACAAAAGTCCAGTTACCATCTCACGATATCGAACACCATTCACAGTTACAGCTTCACCAGTAGCATTCTGAAAGAAATACAGTTCAGTTTTAACTCCTGACAATAATGGACACCAAACAGTGACCCTTTTAGGATGTATAGGTTTCTCATGAATCAATCGTGGATTTTCCTCACCCCCCTGCGGCAATTTTGTTTATTCCACCAATTTCAATAATAATCTGAAAAGATGATTTTTTGAGAAAAATCATATGTTTGTTCTTTGATCCATTTGGCAAATGCACGACATTTGGAATGATCCAGTAGCTTTAGTTCCTGTGATATTTGAACCCTATATGTCTGCAAAGCTAAACCTTTCATAAAATACGCCATGTTGTGGGTTCAAGGGTCCAAATTGTTATGAACGTCGACTAATGGAAATATCTGGGTCTTCAGAAATACTTTCACGTACCAAATCAATATGCTCTTGTGGACGACTACTACGACTATATAGTGCGCTTTTTTATCTTCCACCGAATCAGTTTCTTGAAATTTTTTAACAATTCGAGTGATAGTGTTTTCAGATGGACGATTGTGTAAACCGTAAATATCACGTAATTTTCTAAAAACATTTTTCACTGAAGGTCCATTTTCATAAAATACTTCAACAATTTTAACGGGTTGTATTTTGTACGACACCATTTTAATAAATGTCATACCTTACACTTCTAAAATGAGGCTAGCCCTAGGTAAATTCACAACGCCGCGCTATCTGTGTTTTATTCAATAACTTAAAAAATCGCTCAATTTGAAATACCCGTTATAAGTGAATCCGATTTAGCGGCCTCTTGATTTTCGTCCGGATGAATAGTAATCTCTTGCTAGCTTAGCAACTCTTGAATGATTATTCTTTTCCACTCACCTATTATGTGTCCCTTTTTTTATATAATTTACTTGACATATAGACGTTGTTCCTTCATTTCGTATTGTCTCCAATTATTTTCCTTTTATTCGTTGGAATATTTTCATTTCAGTTGTGTTTAAGGGCGTGCTAATTCCTGCTGTGTACTGTTTTATCTTTATCGTATATGTTATTGCAGGTCTCATTACAGTTTTGTAAATTCAGATTTTTATTTCCCTGTTTATATATGTTTCTTTCTCTTCTTATTATTCCGTCCTCAAACGTAGATAGGCGATCTTCATGACTATTACAGCAAATACTCGAAATATCTGGTTCGATGTACAATTGAATCATTGTTTAAAATTTCTCACGCTTCTTCTGACGTTTATCATTTTCTACATAATTACTTTCAACAGTTCGTAATGGTGTCTCCTCATTACGTGACCGCAGTATTCCAATTTGTTCCTTTATTTCGTATTGTCTCTAATTATTTTCCTTCTATTCGTTGGAATATTTTCATTTCAATTGTGCTTAAGGACCTACTAATTAGTGCTGTGTATTGTCTTATCATTATCGTATATGTTATTGCAGGTCTCATTACAGTTTTGTAAATTCAAATTTTCGTTTATGGTTGTTATTAGTACCAGATATCTACAAGATACCTCCTAAAAAGTATCTGGAATACAAGATATAAGATATTGATTGATTTATCCGTTACTTTGTTATAGTTCATTTTTAATAATGAATAAAACAATTTTATACTTTGTTATCTATCACTTTTAAATATATTTATATTAATATATATATATATATATATATATATATATATATATATATATATATATATATATATATATATATATATATATAGATGACAAAGTATAAAATTGTTTTATTCCTTTTTAAGATACAAAATAGTTTACAAGATACAAGATGCTTTTATTTCGTATCTTGTATTTTAAATACCATTTTCAAAAGTATCTTGTATCTGATTGTACTTACATCTTGTATTTCTTACATTACTTAAAAGTATTTCCTTATCTTGTATTCCAGATACTTTTATGAGGTATCTTGTACATTTTTCTTGTACTACTCTTTTGGTAGATATTTTTCGTAGGACCTCTTCATTTGTGACTTTTTCTACCCAAGATATTGCTAGTTGTCTTCTGAATAGCCACATTTCAAAATCTTCGAATCTTTTGATCATGTGTTTATTAAGGGTGGGAGCTTATATACCGTAAAGGATAATCGAGTATATGTTGCAGTGAGCTATTCGGATTTTTAATTAATTTGCTATTTTTCTAGAGCAGAAGAAAGCTTTCATCTTGTAGAATGTGTTGCGAGCTGTCTCAATTTTTATTTCTTCGGTGTATCATTCTTTGAATTAACCCAAGCTCCTTAATACTTATATTTATCCACGCGCTCAGTATTACTGTTGTTTATTCTTAGATGTGTGTTAAACATTAAACTTGAAGAGATTTACCACTAAACATCAAATCACTTTTTTTGAACTTCTCGACGCACTTTTCGCTAACCATGTTAAACACCACAGATTAAATCATCTCCTGATGATGCTAACATACTTAGCGAAGCGTGCGTCGAGAAGTTAAAAACATGATTTGGTGTTTAGTGGTAAATCTCTTCAAGTTTAATAGTAGAGTAGCCAAATAGGCTAACGATAATAATATCATGATAGTTCAACACTCCTCCGGTTACCTACATCCTGTAAAATATCATCTCAGTCATTTTGGATTATGAATCAATCTCAATAATCTCAATCTCCCTTCGATTGACAATACAATCAATAATATAGGTCTGCGATGAAAAAGTTTTTTGCATAAGTTTAGTTGAAACATATGGATTTTGGTCTACTGATTCCGAATATAAACTCCCTTTTTACGTATCATGTCATATTTTTTTATTCATATATAGATATATGTATGCTTATATATTTTTAAATAAAATCATTAAATATTTTCATCACTTTTAATGCGATAATCTATTATTCTTTGTACAATTACGCATGGTATAGCCATCTCTCTCTTTCTCTTCAAATTAACAGTTATACCAGTAATATTATAGAGCATTTCAGGGACTGCCAGTCTGCCTGTCAAGAGTATGCGAGTGAGGTTAGGATTTTGTTTCTTTATAGACTTATGACAATGACGTCTCGGTATTGCAAAAACAGTCCAGATGTATTTTATTATTATTATTATTCACGTATGGGCCCTGGTGGACCACGCGAAGTACAGTTTTAGGTGTTTGTTGTTGTTCGCCTTCCTTTGCTCCGATACTGATTTTATTCTTTCGCTATGACCTTTTTTTCTTTCATCAGACCAAGTTGTTCCAGTCTTCCTACATTTTTCTCTCTGGCCAACTTCCCAAACGTTAACCTTGTGTCTGAAAAGCCGCTATCCTGAATTTCAGTTTGTGTAATATTTGCTGATCTTAGGTCCTGTTTAATTACAGCAATCCATTTAATTACTTCTACTGTAGCTCTACTCCTATTTTCATAAAATTCGACTATTTGTCTAGTTAGCCTACTCGGATTCATCCGTTTTATGTGACCGTAAAACTTAAGTATTCTTTTTCTCATATCGCTATGTATATCTGTGTATTGTTTGATTTCTTTGTTTTCTCGAAGTCGGTATGTTGTGCTATTTATTTGTTTGGGGCCTAAGATTTTTCTTATGATTTTTCTTTCTTTCTTTTCAATCTCCTCGATATCTCTCTTTCTATTCAAAATGAGCGTGTCTGCCCCATATAGACATTCTGGCTTAATAACTGTGTTATAATGTCTCAGTTTTGTATTTTTAGATATGCATTTTTGTTGTAAATATTTTGTGTCAGTCTCAATGCAGTTTCCATTTTTTGACATCTACCCTTATTGGCCGCTTTTTCCAACCCGTTTTCCATTATTATTTTACCCAAACATTTGAATTGAGAGATTCGTCTGATGTTACCATATTTTGCAGGTCATGTATTTTGTCTTTTCAAAGGTAATTTGGAGTCCTACCTTTTCTGCTGTTTCTTTTAGGATTTCAATCTGTTTTTGTGCCGTTAATATATCTTGAGCCAATATTGCTAGATTTTTGAAAACCACAAAAGTACAGACGAGATTTTTATTGTACAGTATTTGATGTGTTAGGATCAACTTTAGATTCAGCATCTTTTTAAGGCAGGATCTGCCCGATCGAAAACCTGCTTGATATTCACCAATTCTAAGTTCTAACTGTCCCTGTGCTCTATATAGTAGACACTGAGATATAATCTTATGACAAACTGGGAGAAGAGATATACCTCTGTAGTTGTTTACATCCGTTCTATAACCTTTCTTATGTAATGGCTGGATTAGAGCATCTTTCCAATCTTCCGGAATCCGTTCGGTTCGCCAAACTTCTTGTAGAATTTTGGTTATTTCCTTAATTGTACCTGGACCGGCGGATTTCAAAATTCAGCAGTGATTCCATATTCACCAGAAGCTTTGTTATTTTTAAGTCACTTGATTTGACTAATTATTTCATCTTCATTCGGTAATGAATCTGGGTTTGTTAGTCCAGGGTTTAGTATTGGTAATCTGTTTAAGGGCTCAGGACAGTTCAGTAGTTGTTCAAAATATTTTGCAAGCTCTTTGCAATTGTCTTGGTTATTTAGAGCTAATTGTGCGTTTTCCTTCTAGAAGCAAATACTTTGGGGTTGATAGCCTGTTAATTTAGTTTTAAATGTTTTGTAAAAATTTCGAATGTTATTTTTTTAGAAATCTTTTTCTATTTCATTAAGTTGATGGTTTTCATATTTTCTTTTGGTTTGTCTAATTAGCTTCGATGTTTCTTTTCTTGTTTCCAAAAAGATAGTTTATTGCTGTTTTTTGACTGTTCCCTTCTTCAAATGCTTTACTTTGGCTTAATACTGCTTGCTCGCAAACTTCGTCCCACCACGGATGTTTTCTACGTTTTTGTAAAGGGGATAACTTTAAGGCTGTTTTAATAATTTTTTGTTTCAATTCTTGTCAGTTCTATGCTAGTTGTTTATCAAGCTCTTCTGTTAGGGTTGGTTTAATTTTCGTAGGGTCAAACTTTGGTATTAGCATCTTTGGTATTAGCATCAAGGAGAAATATAATAGACTTTGTAAAACATTCATATTTTGCTTACTTTGGAGTGAGGTTACGTCAACAAGATAAACAGTGGGTGTCACTTAACGTATGTTGTTTTTGTGTTGAAATAGAGAGACAGTGGATTTATGGAAAATTAAAATCATTGTCTTTTGGAATTCCTATGATAGAGCGGGAACAAACAAATCATACTGATGATTGTTATTTTTGTTTAAGCAACGCAACATCCTGATGTTTCATCTGTAACAAAGCCAGTTCCACACAGATCTGAATTGCGGTTTTGCAAGCAATGGTGAAACTGTTACTCCTATGATTGAACCCCGACCCTTTAAACAAAAAGAACTGCATGATTTGGTACGCGATCTTGGATTATCTAAAGATGCAGCGGCGTTTCTCGGTTCACGTTTTAAAAAAAATGTTACATTCTGATACAACATTTTATTGGTATTAACGTATTAACGTAATTAACGTAATTAACGTAATTAACGTAATTAACGTAATTAACGTAATTAACGTAATTAACGTAATTAACGTAATTAACGTAATTAACGTAATTAACGTAATTAACGTAATTAACGTAATTAACGTAATTAACGTAATTAACGTAATTAACGTAATTAACGTAATTAACGTAATTAACGTAATTAACGTAATTATCGTAATTAACGTAATTAACGTAATTAACGTAATTAACGTAATAGAGAACAAGAATTTATGCAATTTTTTAAGCACATAAGCACATAAAAATAAAGGCTGTTTATAGATTATTTGAAAAGAAGCTTTAAAGCTGTTCTTTTATATATTGGCCACCGTATGCCTCTTTAAATAATTATACAGCATTCTTTACCAAATTGGAAGGAGTATTGGAGAAATATCACAAAAGTGATATATTTGTGGTCGGTGACTTTAATTTGCCTCATCTCGGTTGGACGCAAGCTTCCAGTGACTTGCCTCTACTACCAGGCAGCGCGACGGACCCAGTGAGTTTAAGTTTTCTTGACTTCTTCTACTCTAGTAATTTAAAACAGTTTAATAATATTCTTAATGTAAATGGTAGGGTTACTTCACTATATGTATTATGTCCTGCATACTGTGTCTTGCAATTATTTCGGAATTAAATGGTTTAGTTTTTAGATTATAGTGATAAGTACTTGCTATGTTCTGTAGGTTAAGTTAAGCTTTGTTAAATTGCGTTATCCTGTAATAGGACAAGTCACCTGTCTGTTGGATAACCCTATTATTTAAATAAATAAATAAATAAATAAGCATCAATACCTGTTGCACATCTCGAATAAACTTATACTAACTTGAAAAATGTTCTGAAGAAAATAAATGATTAAAGATACAATTGGCTAATTTGTGGTGACTTAAAAATGTTATGCATGCTTCTTGAACAACAACAAGGCTATACAACATTTTAAAGCTATATTTGCGAGTGAGATAGTACAGCGAAGGATTTACATTGAAGAAAATCAGATTGGCCACTTCGGAAAGAAGTAGAAGTTGGATGAAAAGTTGGAAGTAAAATGATATTAACCCAAATTTGATCGATCCCATGAACGTACTACTTCCATCACTTCATATCAAACTTGATTTGATAAAATAATTTGTTAGGGCATTGCCGAAAGATGGAGATACTTTTAAATATCCCTGTACATTATTAAAGGAGGAAATATTCACAGGACCTGACATAAAGAAACTTATGAAGGACGAAACTGTGTCGTGACAAGCTAAAAAAAAGCCTAAAATGCTTTTAAAAATATAATTTTCAATTTTTTTTGGAAACGTTAAAGATCCTAATTACACAAAAAAATAGTCAAGGAAATGTTAAACAATTATAAAAAGTTAGATTGTAACATGAGTTTGAAAGTTCATTTTTTAAATTCTCACATTTGATTATTTTTCAAAAATCTGAACGGTTTCATCAAAATATTAAAGAGATGGAAAAGAGATATCAAGGGTATTGGGACGTCAGTATGATGTCAGACTATTGTTGGATGATCCATAGAGAAACCAATGAAGTGCACCGACAGAAACAAACAAAACGAAGCCTTTTCCTCAAAAAATAGCAATATCGTTGATTATATTTATTTCATATTTGTTTTTTATTATTTTTTAATATTCACTAAATAATTAAAATTTTGAATATAAATAGTTTTATTCTATTTAAACGGCAATTTACACATATTTTCATTTAAATTACAAAATTATCCGAATCTGCTAATTGTGATGTAGTGGATATTATAACAAAATTGTGTTATATTACACTTAGTACTATTATTACAATTATTAATAATTCTGTAAAAACTTTTAAAAAGTTTAATTTCGCAGACTTGTGTAATTAATCAATAAATGTTAATTAATATTGCTAAGTATTTTAAATAGTTTAGTGGAAGGTTTAGTAGTTACTCCATACTGAGCATTAGTTCATAATCTAGCCTCAATCATGTCGTTTTCAGTATCTTGTTCAGTATTTGTTTATCAGTTTCGACTGATTGCATGCTTGGCTCTTGATTGCATGTTTCACCATAATAACAATGATAATAATTAAAATACTTGGTATTTGTTTCATGATATATTCAAGATATTCTCTGACATGTTTCGGGCTCGCGGCCATTCTCAAAGAGAGTTATATATAAACCTTATATATAAAGTTTATACATATATGTGTTTTTATTATTATCATTATTTGTTTATTGATAGATTAACTAATAGATTGCTATGAAATAAATGTCAAGAAAAATTCCTTTCGAAACAATCCTAATTTTAGCTACAACAAAACATCGCACACTTGCCGGATATTTTCATATAGATGTCGTACAGCAAGAAGTCTAAAAGTCTCTCCTTTTCGCACTTGAATACTTCTAGGACTACAATGACCTTGAACTTGTGTTTAACTCTGACCCTCAAATCATCTTATCTATGTCCTTATAACGATAGAAGCAGCAATGCTCAATCGCCTCGCTATTTCACGAAGAATTAAACATGCTTCTTTTCTACCAATAGCTTGTCTCTTTTTAAATTTGGATAGTTGTTAGTTCTTCTCACTTGTCACCAATTAAATACCTATTTCTTCTCACCTGCCACCAGTTAATTAGCTAGTTCTCCTCACCTGTTCTTAACTGTATCCATTCTAAAAACGATGTTAATCTAACATTAATTCCTGGAAAACCGCTAGCACAACCAATACCATGTGAAATGATTCCAACCAGAAACATGCGTTTGTTTCCTTGATTTTCCCACAACAATGGTCCACCTAGAACTCCAAATATGTAACTCATATTAACAATGCCTTTATATTATATACCTGAATCACTCTGACAACTGTCTTTATCATCAGCGTAGGTACATATCTCGTTGCTATTAATAACTTCTGATTGTCGTTCAGCGCATTCTACATTACTGATTACGTCAACTGTAACTTTTTGGAGTGTGTTTGATAGAGCTCCGGAGAATTCCAGTTGTCCCCAACCTTTAGAAAAAAAATGTGTTAGTATTTTTATCAATTCAGCTTTGATAATAGCAATGTGATAATTATAAAATTTATATTAACTGTTTTCTTTAATTATCGTGGTGTTCGCGAACATGAGGAATTATTTCCAGAAACAATACTATCTGGGCGTTGGAGAGAGAATATTCGTCTGATAAGGCCAGATTTAAATTAAAACTCAAAAAATATCAAAAATATCTGTTATCTGTGTCTTATTTGCCTAAGAAACAAAAATTTTAAAAATGTTTTTTTTTTTTAAATAAATACAAACTTTTGACGTTAACGTTTCGGGAGGTCTTCTCCTCCCCTTTTCAAAACGAATCTAAAAAATAATTTATATTAATTTCTATATAATACTGAAAAGATAGTGAGTAAATATTTTTGTATATATTAACGAAACGTTAACATTCTAAAGTTTGTATTTATTTAAAAAAAAATTATATATAAAATTTTTTTTTTATTAGGCAAATTTATTACAGAAAAAGAATCACCGAGAAATTTGTCTCCGTTTTGTTTTTGTTTTTTACCCAGTGATTCTTTATTTACATAAGAACATATATTTTTGATATATTTTGAGTTTTAGATCGTGGCGAAAACCCCAATAAAGAAAAAAGATAAAGTGCAGATTTATCGAACAAATTGAAAAAACGTTATCGACTAAGCATAGTATTGGCCAGATAAGGCCTCGCCTGCCGCTTTTTTGCTTTATATTTTTTTTAAGAATTAAAATTAATTATATATTAATATGGAAAGTAGAACAAATTATTTTTTACTCATCTTAACTTGAATTAAAGACCTTTCTCAAGAAAAAAATGAACTTAATACTTTAAAAGTTTTAATAGATTTTAGATTTCTTAAAGTGTTGGAAAGATCATCAGTTTTATAGGAAAGAGGAAAGTTAAAAAGAAGAAGACATAAAAAAAACATTTTAATATGTTGTTGTCTTTCCACCACCATTAATTAAATCAGACAGAAGTATCCCTCAGACATTTTCCATGGTATTTAAATTTTGAAAAGACAGTAGGCCATCCAATGTTGTAATATTATTTTGCTCGAACAAATCCGTTAAAATTCTTGCCGAATGAATGAATGCGTTATCTTGTTAAAACACTGACCAAGCTTCACTCATATTAATCAAAAATAATTTTTAATGCTCTAATATTTTTGTATATTCTTAACTCGGTGAGAAAGATACAGTGAGTTACCTTTTTTCTGTAGCTAATACTTGCCTAAACCATGACAATTCCTCCTTCCATTTGCCGCCTCGATAAAATTTTTTCTTCTTTCCTAAGTTATTGAAAGTATATAAAAAACCATCAGGTCCATTCAAATTTTTTTTCCATCAAAAAAAACAATTATTTCCTTTCCATGACATAACATTTTCTGCGAAAGCCATACGGGCTAATTTATAGCGAGTATTTAATGCTGGTTTCATTTTCAATTTTTGTCTTAGAATATGTTCAAACTTTTTTAATAACACTGATAAACACTGTTTTGTCAGACGAATTTTGTAATGATATTTGATTGTACTTATTGATTCCCATTAGTAAAACAATGTTATTTTTTTCCAGTCACCCTCAGTTTTTTTTATAACAGTTACACATTCAATTTCACCTCATATATATATATATATATATATATATATATATATATATATATATATATATATATATATATATGAGGTGAAATTGAATATATATATATATATATATATATATATATATATATATATATATATATATATATATATATATATATATATAATATTCAGCTCTACAGGCCTAGTGGCCCTTGGCTTCGAGTTCTTTCACTCTTCTTTTCCAACTTTTTCTGTCCAAAGCATCAGTCTTCCAATCCCTCACTCCTACTTTCCTCAAATCATTTAGCACCTCATCCAGCCATTTCTTCCTCGGTCGCCCTCTTCTTCTCCTTCCCCCTTCGCCTCTAATTAGAATTCCTTTAACCCATCTCCCGCTGGACATCCTCGCTATGTGCCCTAGCCATCTAGCTCGCTGCGCTCTCACCACCTGAACAATGTTTGGTTTTTTGTACAGTTCTTCTATTTCTTTGTTTGTTCTTCTTCTAAATTCATTCAGAACTTTAACTCCTCCAAAAATTCTCCTTAATATTTTTCGTTCCCAGACTTCCAGCTTAGTTTCTTCCTTCTTCGTCATCGTCCATGTCTCGCACGCATAGGTAACCGTGGGCCTTAGTATTGATTGGTACACTCTTACTTTTGCTGCTCTTGTTATATTCTTTGCCCTTAAAATTTTTGAAAACATTCCTGCAGCTTTGCTTCCTTTCGCTAGTCGTTTCTCTATTTCCTTTTCTTCATCCCCTTTACTCGTTAGTGTTACTCCCAGATATTCAGCTTGTTCCACTTTCTCTATTGTATATTTCTTATTTACTGCACAATCAATGACTAAATTAGGGGAGAGTCCTCTGGTGCTATCTTTCATTACCATATATTTGGTCTTGTTCTCGTTAATTGTTAAGCCATATTCTCTCGCCTTTCTTTCCAACATCTTGAAAACCTTTACTACTTCTTTCTTGGATCTCGCCATCAGTACAATGTCGTCGGCATAAGCCAAACATTGGTGTCTGGTACCATATATTAACCCCTTGGTATTGATGCCACTCTCCCTCAGAATCACTTCCTGCACCAGATTGAACAAAACTGTTGACAGTGGATCGCCTTGTCTCAGTCCTTTCTTTACAATGAACTCCTCAGACATTGCTCCATCGACTATAACTTTATTTACTGTTCTCCTGACAGTCATCTCCACCAACTTCCTCAACTTTTCCGGGACCCCCAGTTGTCTCATTGCTTGGAACACCTTTTCCCTGCTAATGGAGTCATATGCTTGCCGATAATCTATGAACAGCAAATGTAAGCTCAAATTTTGCTCATAAGTATTCTGTTGGATCTGTTTCATGATGAATATCTGGTCGGTTGTTGATCTTCCTGCCCTAAACCCTCCTTGGTATTCCCCTACTTGTTCGTTATGGTATTTCTCTAGTCGATCTTTAATCATCTTGGCCATCACTTTGTAGGTCACGTCTTGCAGTGCAATTCCGCGGTAGTTATTACATTCCTCCTTAGCTCCTTTTTTGTGCAGTGGTATTATCAGCGCTTTATTCCATTTCTCTGGCATATTTTCTTCTTGCCAAATTCTGTTCATTAACTTCCATGTGCTTGCCACCAAAGTATCACCTCCGTGTTTCAGGATTTCAGCTGTTATACTGTTTTCTCCAGCACTTTTGTTATTTTTTAACTGCTTTATACAAACTTCTACTTCTTCTTTTGTAGGTGCATTTATAATTTCGTTATTTTCTGCAATCGCATCTTCTTCCATTTCATGTTCTCCCCAGTTCCCTTCTTCACCAGTCTCATTTAGCGTCTCTGAAAAATATTGGGCAAATCTTTTCAGTTTTCCATCTACATCTCCTACCAGGGATCCTTCTTGAGTTTTCAAATAGTGGGGTCTTCTAGCGCTACTGCCTTTACTTTTTTTTAATTCCTGATAGAAATTTCTTATCTCTTTATTAGCATATGATTCCTCTATTTCTTTTAATTAACGTTCTAAAAGTTCTTTCTTTTTCCTGCTACATATGGTCTTGGCTCCCCTTCGGATGCGATCATATCTTTCTTTGTTGCTTTCGCTCCTTTCTTTCAGTAATCTCAGACGTGCTTTGTTTCTTTGCTCCAAAACTTGTTTACATTCTTCGTCGAACCACCTATTTGTTTGATTTTTTTTGGGTTCTCCCAGTATTTTTTCTGCTACCTCCTTCATAACTGTTTCAATCCGTACCCATTCCTCCTCTAAATGTTCTTTATTGAGCTTAATTCATAGTTTTCTTTTCATTTCCTGTTCGAAATGCATTGCTGTTGTCCTATCCTCTATTGCTACATCATATCTTTTCCGTCTTCCCCCCTTTATATTTTTTCTTCTAGGTGGTCTTTCCTGTTTCATTTCCGTTATAACTAATATGTGATCGCTATCACTATCAGCTCCCCTGAAACTTCTAACATCAGTAACGTTTTTTGCATGCTTTCTTTCTATGAGGACATGGTCAATTTGATTCTTTGTCTCTCCATTTGGAGCTATCCATGTTTCCTTATGTATGTTTTTGTGATCAAAAGCAGTGCTAACAATTTTCATATTGTTCTCGAACGCAAATTCTATCACCCTTTTCCCATTGTCATTACTAGTGGTGTGTATACTTTTACCCCCTGTTACCTCCTTGTATTCTTCTTCCCTCCCTACTTTGGCATTCATATCGCCTACCACATATTTTATGTCAAATCTCGGAACCTTTTCCATGAGTCTATCCAGATTTTCGTAGAACTGTATTTTAACGTCCGGGTCTTTTTCTTCAGATGGTGCATGCGCATTTATTATATGCATCTTTCTGAATTGTCCTCTGATTCTAATCCTGCACATTCTATCTAAAATTCCTTCGAACTCGATAACTTCATTTTTGAACCTGTCATTAACTATGAACCCTACTCCCAATATCCTCCGATCAGTTCCGCTATTAAAAAATATGTAGTCTTCCACCTCTGTTATCGTTATATCCCTTTGTTTAGTCTCCTGTAGTGCCAGAATATCTACTCTGTACTTTCCCATCTCTCCAATGAGGTGTTTCAGGGCTCCTTCCGTAAATGTACCTCTAACATTCCATGTACCTATCCTAATTCTGTCTGGTTTGTTTTTTCCTGTTTTCTTCCTGCCTGCATACATGTCGCTTGCTTCCGGTCTCAATCCATTTCGTTGCTGGGTCAGGTCCATATTTCCGTCCACTGTCGCATTTGTTAGTTTTTTGAGCCGCTTGCTGTACTTCCAGTTTTTTCCAGCATGCTTTCTCGTTTGTTCCATTTCCAAGTTTGGCCATTCACCACCAATTTCATAAATCCTATTTTCACACCTTTTCCTCTGGCCCTTTCCTCCTTTGCCTTCTCTCTAATTTTCTTTTGAATAACTCTTTCTTCTCTGGTGAGATCGTCGTTTATAAATATTTTGTCGCCTATCCTATTTCTTAACTTGTTTTTATTCTGCATCACCTCTATCTTGTTTTCTTCGCTGCCAAGTTCCACCAAACATGTTTTCATACCCAATCTTCGTGCTGTTCTTACTATTGGTTTGACTCCTACCTCATCTTCTATAAACTTTCCCATCATCCCTTTTAGAAGGTTATTATCTCCTGTGTCTATTGTCAGTCCCTGTATGACTATATTTTTTCTTCTCTCCTTACTTTCTAGTTTTTCTATTCTGTCATTGTTTAAATTTATTTCTTTCTTCATATCATTTACTTCAGCCACCGCTTTTTCACTTGCATCTTTCAGCATCCTTATTTCTTTCTTAAACTCTGCTTGTTCTTTCCTTAATTCTTTTATTTCTTCCCTTAATACCTTAGTATCTTCCCTTTGAGCCTGCTGTTCTAACTTAATATCTTTTATATCTGTTGACAGTCCCTTTATTAATTTCATCATCTCCTTCAACATATCATCGATGGTTTTTGGTGGGCTTCTGTGTGTTTTTTTTTATTTTTTAAAGAAATCCTCCCCTAATTCGCCTCCTGTTTTACGTTTTCCATCATCAGATGTATCCGACTCCATCTCTGTTTTCTTATTTCTTATTCGATAGAGTTTGTCTTTTCCTTCTGTACCGTTTCGTTTACCGTACGTTTCCTTCTGTGTGTGTGTGTGTGTGTGTGTGTGTGTGTGTGTGTGTGTGTGTGTGTGTGTGTGTGTGTGTGTGTGTGTGTGTGTGTGTGTGTGTGTGTGTGTGTGTGTGTGTGTGTGTGTGTGTGTGTGTGTGTGTGTGTGTGTGTGTGTGTGTGTGTGTGTGTGTGTGTGTGTGTGTGTGTGTGTGTGTGTGTGTGTGTGTGTGTGTGTGTGTGTGTGTGTGTGTGTGTGTGTGTGTGTGTGTGTGTGTGTGTGTGTGTGTGTGTGTGTGTGTGTGTGTGTGTGTGTGTGTGTGTGTGTGTGTGTGTGTGTGTGTGTGTGTGTGTGTGTGTGTGTGTGTGTGTGTGTGTGTGTGTGTGTGTGTGTGTGTGTGTGTGTGTGTGTGTGTGTGTGTGTGTGTGTGTGTGTGTGTGTGTGTGTGTGTGTGTGTGTGTGTGTGTGTGTGTGTGTGTGTGTGTGTGTGTGTGTGTGTGTGTGTGTGTGTGTGTGTGTGTGTGTGTGTGTGTGTGTGTGTGTGTGTGTGTGTGTGTGTGTGTGTGTGTGTGTGTGTGTGTGTGTGTGTGTGTGTGTGTGTGTGTGTGTGTGTGTGTGTGTGTGTGTGTGTGTGTGTGTGTGTGTGTGTGTGTGTGTGTGTGTGTGTGTGTGTGTGTGTGTGTGTGTGTGTGTGTGTGTGTGTGTGTGTGTGTGTGTGTGTGTGTGTGTGTGTGTGTGTGTGTGTGTGTGTGTGTGTGTGTGTGTGTGTGTGTGTGTGTGTGTGTGTGTGTGTGTGTGTGTGTGTGTGTGTGTGTGTGTGTGTGTGTGTGTGTGTGTGTGTGTGTGTGTGTGTGTGTGTGTGTGTGTGTGTGTGTGTGTGTGTGTGTGTGTGTGTGTGTGTGTGTGTGTGTGTGTGTGTGTGTGTGTGTGTGTGTGTGTGTGTGTGTGTGTGTGTGTGTGTGTGTGTGTGTGTGTGTGTGTGTGTGTGTGTGTGTGTGTGTGTGTGTGTGTGTGTGTGTGTGTGTGTGTGTGTGTGTGTGTGTGTGTGTGTGTGTGTGTGTGTGTGTGTGTGTGTGTGTGTGTGTGTGTGTGTGTGTGTGTGTGTGTGTGTGTGTGTGTGTGTGTGTGTGTGTGTGTGTGTGTGTGTGTGTGTGTGTGTGTGTGTGTGTGTGTGTGTGTGTGTGTGTGTGTGTGTGTGTGTGTGTGTGTGTGTGTGTGTGTGTGTGTGTGTGTGTGTGTGTGTGTGTGTGTGTGTGTGTGTGTGTGTGTGTGTGTGTGTGTGTGTGTGTGTGTGTGTGTGTGTGTGTGTGTGTGTGTGTGTGTGTGTGTGTGTGTGTGTGTGTGTGTGTGTGTGTGTGTGTGTGTGTGTGTGTGTGTGTGTGTGTGTGTGTGTGTGTGTGTGTGTGTGTGTGTGTGTGTGTGTGTGTGTGTGTGTGTGTGTGTGTGTGTGTGTGTGTGTGTGTGTGTGTGTGTGTGTGTGTGTGTGTGTGTGTGTGTGTGTGTGTGTGTGTGTGTGTGTGTGTGTGTGTGTGTGTGTGTGTGTGTGTGTGTGTGTGTGTGTGTGTGTGTGTGTGTGTGTGTGTGTGTGTGTGTGTGTGTGTGTGTGTGTGTGTGTGTGTGTGTGTGTGTGTGTGTGTGTGTGTGTGTGTGTGTGTGTGTGTGTGTGTGTGTGTGTGTGTGTGTGTGTGTGTGTGTTTCTGAATATTAAATTTCTTGGAATTTTTGGACTGGAAAATTTGTGGAGATTTTAAAGTCATTACTCCTTTGCTTCGACCGCAGCTTGGTTACACAAAACATTGCTGTTTTATTTGCGTATGGTACAGTAGAGATAGAAAAAATCACTATATAAAGTGATTTATACTTTCTCTAGGACAGAACAATGTTAAAAGTACACCTCTAATGAACTCTGAAGATGTACTTTTACCACTCTTGCATATAAAACTCGACCTCATAAAAAAAATTGTAAAAGCGATGGAGAAAAATGGTAGTGGATTTTTATATCTGAAAGATAAATTCCCCAAAACTAGCGAGGCAAAAATTCAATGGAGGATATTTGTAGGTCCTCAAATAAGGGAACTAATGAATAACAGCTTTCAGCAAAAACTGAATGATCTTAAAAACCCGCTTGAGAATGAGTCTTTTTTCTCATCCCAGTTCAAAGCTGATTCTGTATGTCTCACCGAACTGAATCAATTTGGCAACCAATGAAAAACTTTTTGGCATCCTCTGTCCCTATAACTCCTACTATAATAACAAATTTAAACTTTTTTGAGGTAACATTAATGAAAATAGGTGGATATGAAGTATTTTGTAGTCCTAAATCTAAAAATGATAAGCTAATTATTATATCACGTACAGTTTCTTTTGTTACAGGGGATTGGTGGTGGGAAAAAAATGGAGAAGGCATATATTTACAATTTAATATTTATATAATATAGACATGTAAAATCTAAGCAAAGACATTACTGAGGATTATGTGAATAAAAAATAAATAGAACGGGTTCCAGCGTCCATGATATCTTGCTTCCATTGTCCTGATGTCCTGATGAAACCTCTCTCCTTGTTCGTCGCTTACTGCACCAAAATTTTCCGGAAAAAATCCAAATGGGGTTGTAAAAAATGCATTCTTAAGGACATGCGACACCCACGTATTTCATAGGCTTTCAAGGGTTCATCTATGAGGTTTTTATAGTTTTCATTTTTCTTGTTGCCCAGAAATCCTTTCACTATACTTACAAAACATTTCCAAGCTGGCAATTCATTTAATTTTTCTTCAAAACATTTTCATTTAATTTTTCTTGAATATGCCTTTGGATCACTTAATTGAGGAAATATTTATTTTAGCTACTGGAAATCATTACCTTTTTTGTCCGTGGCTTTGACAAAGTTTTTTATTAGTTCAAGCTTAATATGGAGATGTGAAAGAAGTATCGCTTTTGGATTAACAAGGGGGAGCATATTTTTTGTTCGAAGTAGCAGGCTCAAACGAAGTTCTATGAGGCCAATCTTTCTTACTGTAATATTCTTTTGTTGCCCTACTGTTCCATAGTCACAAAACAACAGGAATACTTTGCAAAAACCCCCTTAAAATCCTAGCGATATGCCTATCACTTTTAAATTCCCATAAATGATCCCAGTGATTCATATTTAACACGATTTGGTATGGTTGCTAAGTTGTCATAGGTTTCTTGTATTGTCTCTGACAGGACTAAAGAAATAGATAGGTTTTTATTTCCATTATGAAGCAATATTATTTTTAGGCCGTATTTCGACCAATCTATGAAAACACGCCACTCGAAAGGTACATGTTCCATATGAATTAAACCATCAATATCAAAACAGACACATAGTGATCCTTCCATTTTATAAAAAAATTGAAAATGTTACATTCCGTTTTTGGTAAAGTGACACACTTGCATTTTTATCTAACAGGTTCCACTGTTGAAGTCTGGAAATCTGTCACTGATGAAGTTTCGATTTTTGTTTTGATAATCCCAGGTCACCAAATCATTTAACCAAACCAAATCATTTAATTCATACTGAGTTATTAAGTGAAATTCACTGGTAGTTGGTACAAATATTGTGTCACAACTGGTGTTCTCAGGAAGTTGTGGATCAGATCTTGATGAAGAATTAGAATCACCGGGAAACATGTTGTCCAGGTTTAAAGGCGCAATCGGTACCGGTTTCTGGCTATAAGGAACTGGTATATGGGAAACGCAAAAAGAGCATTTTCATCAATGTTACAAAAATTATTTCGACCTGTATAATTGTTTTATATTCTGAAATAACCTTTTACAAATATTTTCCAACATTTTATCTTGTTCAATTCTTCTATTGGAACCTTTGGTGTGAAACACTAAACTTGAAGAGATTCACCACTAAATACCAAATCTCTTATTTTGAACTTCTCGATGCACCATCTGGAGATGATTTAATCTCCTGATGATGCTAACATGGTTAGCGAAACGTGCATCGAGAAGTTCAAAACACTGATTTGGTGTTTAGTGGTGAATCTCTTCAAGTTTAGTATTTTATCTCGTATTTGAAACGAATTTTAAAAACACTAGAAAAAATAATAAATCTTAATTGTATTAAAAATTTTTGAAATTTTTATAGTGTGTTTAACTTTTTAACAGTGGTTGTTTAACATCTCGTGGTAAACGTTTTGTGTCCACTGATACCATAAAACAGAATTCGCAAAAGGAGCTGAAAGTCATACAGGAAAGTGTCCAAAAGAAGTTTTTCTAAATTGCATTAAATAGGACCTATGTAGAAGGCGACAAAATAAATTTGGATCATGAATACCCGATAGGGCCAATTCCTAGTAGTATTTTACAAAATGCATACACTAAATATTTACCTAACATTGTAACTTCTTCATCTTCAAATGTATCATATGTGTATCTAAATGGCAAACATATTGGCCCAACGTTGTCATTAAAGTTGATTCTGTCTGTTTGTACTAAAGCGATATCATTCGCTTGAGTGCTTGGGTTATACCTTGGATGCATTTCGTAAGCAATAACGCTATAAATAGCAGAATAATCAGTATCAGTGCCTAAAACATAATTTATATAGATACAAAAATGTTATATTAAAGGACTATAAACCTGTGTTAACGTTGTGATCACCAACTAACACCAACAATCGTGTTGGATCACGATTGAAAATGCAATGAGCTGCGGTGACGATGTATTTGTTAGAAATTATTGTTGATCCGCAGTAGACTCGTACTGGTTGGCTTGCTCTATCAACCAAACCAGCCATAGCAGGATACTCATTTACACCTGTTTCTTGTCCACCAACAATTCTCCTCTATAATAAAAAAATAATTTAAATATAACCACAGAGGAGAAGGCATTTTACAATTTGCTGTAAACGCAATGCGTCGAGAGTATCTTCTCGACGACTGCGTTGTAGAACTTGCAAAGAGAAGTCAATTTAGCTTGTACCCCTTGATAATGATAGGAATAAAAGTGTTCTTGTCCTATAGTCTTCCACACTTTACTGTGACTCACTTTAAAATAACCTGTTATAGACTTAGTATTCGTTGTTGTTCCGGTTTTGACAATTTCTATAATTTCTTGATCAATTTCTACTATTTCGCGCGGAGGTCTTCCAGCGTGACCTTCTCATTGTGCCTTTAATTGCCCTTATTCGTGTTACTGATGCTCTGAAGGAAAAATGCCATATACTAGTAAAGCACAATGAATAATCATTTTTCTTAAGGCAAAAGCAACCATGTACGACCATATACAGCCACAAGGACTCTAAAAACATATGCAGCCACAAGGACTCTAAAAACGATCACCGAGATTGGCTTGGAGATTTTATGATACCCGGCATATTCTCCAGAATTAGTCCCTCCGGATTGTTAGTTCTTCTGCTCTCTACAACATCACCTGCTTGCTGGCCGCTTTACATCTCTTGAAGAAGTCAAAAAACCTAACCAAACCATCAAGTTTTTTTCGATCTTGGTTTTGTTACTGATTTCATAAATAAATGTCTAAGGTAGTAAAAAAGGTCGTGAATTAAGTTGAGTACTCAAGTGTAAAAAATATAGATAATTATTCTTTGTACTGCGTCCAATGAGACAATGAGAGAATGAGAGATGAGAGTATGATTATACTCAGCGCTGTGGTCTCATTGGACGCAGTCCAAAGAATTCTAATACTGCATATATACGCCATCCTACGGGAGGTCGGCAAAAGTATGGGTTGTTGACTGTGGATAGGAACTTTCCAACTATTCTTGACGAGAGAGCATATGTTGCGCGTTTTGCGTTTTCGTTTCGCGTCCTCCATCCACCCGAGATTATTTTCTAAAATAATCCCGAAACTTCACTGCTGGTAGATGGGATAAGGATTTCCGTAGCTATTTGCCATTTAAAAAATCCTTATCTTCTCTTCCTTGGTGTTTCCGCAGCTTGACCGCCGGACGGTGTGGGTCAAGCGCTTCGCACCACTCCCCTCTGGGGTACAAGTACCAGAGGGGGGTGTATCTTAAGATATTATTTTATGTATTTCATTGCCGAAGGCACTGAATGTGCTTCAGCTTATTTTATTACTTTTCGTACGTATTATTTTTCGTACGTGGGACAGGCGGTCCCATTCCCACGGCGGTAGATCTGTCGTTGGACAACAGTCAACCTAGTCCCCCAAAAGTTGGAGTTTCGGTCTTCTGTGCCTTCTGCCACCCAAATCTGCGAGGTCTTCCGGACGATAGTCCGTTAGCCTTCGCAGTTCTTGATTTGGGTGGTCAGTAATCTTCAGAAAGGCTTTGTCTGCCTTTTCCTGCATGCACTGCCTAAAGGGAGTCCACATCATCGCTCTTTGTAATCGTACATTAGAGATGTACCAAGGGGCGTTCAGAGCCTGTCTCAGTATCTTATTTTCATAGCTTTCAAGCTGTTTGATGTAGGATTTTGCCGCGTAACCCCACGCGGTCGATCCAAACATCATTACACTTCGTACTAATGATTTTACCATTAGCATCTTGAGCTTCACGTCTAATTTGCTGTTTCTGCAAATTAGCGGGTAAGCCATCTTCGTTACCATCACGGCTTTCAACCGTACGTTCTTGATTTGGTGACTCCACGTCATCTTCTTGTCGAAAGTGGCGCCCAGATACTTTACGGTAACTTGCCATGCCACATTCTGGTCGTCTATTTCCAGTTGGCGTCCGGGTGTGCTTCTTTTCTGCGTGATGTAGATAGCCTGTGTCTTGGCAACATTTACCTTGATCTTCCAGGCTATCATCCATTCCATCAGATCGTCCAGGTGATCCTGGACGTATCTGACGGCCTGGTCTGGTCGCTTGTGCCTTACCATTATGGCGGTGTCATCGGCATACAGGGCTAACCTTGTGATATTCCTCTTGGGAATATCACAGGTGTATATGTTGTATAGGTGAAGCGCTAGCACCGCTCCCTGCGGCACTCCGGCCTCCACCCATCTTCGTGCTGATTTGACTGCACTCATTTTCACAGAGAAACTTCTGTCTCTTAGGAATGAGTCAATCAGCTCGGTAATCCACTCCGGGATTCCTGTCTCTATCATCTTGACGATAAGCCCTTCGTGCCATACTCTGTCGAAAGCTCTTTCGACATCGAGTAGGACGATTGCCGTACCATGTTTTCTGCTTAGTGCTTCAGCTATGTATTACTTCACACATTGCATCTTATCTTCCGCAGAGTGATTTTTTCTAAACCCGAATTGCTCGGGCGGAAGGATGCTATTATCTGCGAGCACCTTCTCTAATCTCTTTAGAAACACTCTTTCTACGACCTTGCTTATTGATGGCAATAAGCTAATCGGCCTGCAGTTTTGCGGGAACTTCTGGTCCTTTCCCGGCTTCGGTATCATTTTCACCGTTGCATATTTCCATCTATCCGGGAAATACCGCAGTCTAATGACTGCGTTAGCAACGGCGGTGATGGCTGCAATGCCCTTTCTGGGCAGCTTCTTCAGCATACGATTGGTTACACCATCGCATCCTGGAGCTTTTTTGAGCCTGATTCCGTGGATTATTCCCTTGACCTCCTTCGGAGTTGTAAACTCCGTCAGCGGCCTGGGTCCTATCCTTTCTCGGAAGCTTTTTACCGTTCTTCTGACTAACCTCTCATGGTTTTCGTCATCGTCGTCGTGCACATTTATGATGCACTCTCTCTCGAGTGCATCGGCCATCGCTTCAGCCTTTTCGGCATTGCTGTATGCAAGCCCGTTGGCTCCGTGCAAAGTCTTCGGCTCTGGTCTTTTCTTGACTGCCCTGTAGACTCTCCATAGTGTGCCGTCTTCATTGCCGAGATCCGTGAGGCGATCGTTCCACCTCTTTGCGGCCAGATCCTTCAGGGCTTTTCTCAGGACGTTCGTCGACCTGGTCAGCTCCCTGGCCAGGTCGGCCGTCCTATTTGCCCTGTATCTTCGCTTGATGGCCCTACGCCTTCTTACCATCCTCCGTATGGAGTGAGGTATAGGTCCGTAGGGATGCTTCGAGGGCCTTTCCGTTCTTCTAGTCGTGCAGTCTTCTACTGCATCGACTATGGCCTTTTCCAAGGTCTCAATTTCCTGTTCCAACTCCTACGTTATGTCAATCTTCGGGATTTGGATTTTGGAGTGGATCTTTTCTGGGAACAAGTCCCAGTTGACCCACTTCCTCACCACACGATCCCTAAATCCGTCACCAGAACCCAATTTTAAGAAAATCGGGTTATGGTCGGATGTCTCGTCGTAGGCAGTTTCGATCTCCATTTCCAATGGGATGTCCTTGATGACAGCGATGTCTAAGACATCAGGCAGTCCTTCGACCGGCTGATACGTGAGCTCTTTAGGAGCAATCACGATTGCTCCCATAGCCTCCACGTATCTTTCTAGTCTTCTACCGTTGGGGTTGTACAACCTGCTATGCCAGCTTGGTGCCTTGCAGTTGAAATCCCCTACAAGAACTTTCCTTACATTTCCCTGTAGGAGTTCTTGGATGTCTTCTTGTAGCAGTTGATCGTGTCTTCCCGGGTGGTAGATGGACTGCACCTCAATGGGTGCACGTGCCATCTCTACCTTTACCCCGATGGCTTCTATTTCACCTTCGTTATCTCGAAGGGGTTCAGATTCCAGACTACGCCTGACGAGGATGGCAACACCACCCCTGACAGGATTCCGTCTGTCAAATCTGTATGTCCGGTAGTTCGGGAAATTAACCCTGAACTCTTCCGGACACTTTGTTTCTTGTAGCGCAAGAATATCCGGATCATGATCTGCAAGAAGCTGTTCAACTTCAATCTTCTTGTTCCGAATCCCGTTGATATTCCAGGATCCAATCTTCAAATTTCTTGGCCTAATTCTGGCGTCTTGTATTTTGGGCTTCAAACATAGCCTTGACAGTCGATTCAACCTCTGACTGTATCATAGCCTGCATGTCCTTTCTGGACATGGGCTCGTCATTTCGTGCCTAAGTTTTCGGAGTAGGTTCTTGCCTTTCCTTCTTCTTCCCATTTTTTGTGGGTGCATATTTGCATCCCAAGTAGGATGCGGCGTGCTGCTCCCCACAGTGGACACACGTGGCTTTCTCCTCTTTTGGGCGTAGGCATTCGGAGCTCCTGTGCCCCTCGCCACAATTGACGGTACGGGGTAACCGCAGTTACCCTGTACGTGGCCGTACCGTTGGCAGCGATAACACTGCACGGGCCGATCGGCCTTTGTTTTTCTCTCCGTCTTTACGGACAATCTATCCACATAGCGAAGAGAAAAAATCTCATCATTCTTGGTTTTAACCAAGACCATGGGGAGCGCCTGGCCTTTGGTTTCCCGCTTGCGAGATCTCAGTCTCGCAACCTCAGCGTCTTCATAGCCCTGTTCTACCAGGGCCGCTTGTATCTCCTCTACTGGAGTATTTTCAGGGACTCCTTTGAGTACAACCTGATGCTTCTTAGTCTCTTTCAAAGAGTACGTGAAGAAGCTCATCTTCTTGTCTGTGGAGACCTTTACCAGCCCCCTGTAATCGGCAGCTGTCTGCGGGAAGATTTTAATCCCTTCCTTCGTCATCTTGGCCTTCGCGTAATTTATTTTCTTCTCATTTAGTCCTTTTGAGAAGCTTGACCAGCTGACACAAGCAACTGTCACCGGAGGAATTGCCTTCGAGGCAACCTCCGTCGTTTGGGTGGGCCTAGAGGTCTCCACCTTTTTGGGCTTCTTGGCAACAGCCTTTGGCTTGCTTGCCTTTTTGTTTGCTTCCTGCAGTGTCGGGAATTCACCCTCCGACTCTGTGTCGTCAGTAGAGACTGCCGGTCTTTTCTTTGCCTTTGCTGTTTTTTGCATGCCGGACGATCCGGCTACTGCCTCAGCTGTTGTCTTCTTCGGTGAGATTGCCTCGAGTTTTGCCGTCAAGGCATTTACCATACTCTCCAAGCTCTTTATCTTGGCCTGGAGGTTGTCAATTTGCATCTTTTGTTCATCTAAAAGGGCATCTCGTTCGGCAATCTGGTGTTCCATCCACTGGGCCTTTTGCCTTTTTTCATGTTTCTTCTTCTTCGACATTTTAGCACTTACACTTTCACTGTTTTTCTTTATAAACATCGTCTGCAAATGCAGCGATATCTATCGCGAAATATCGCACGATGGCACGGAATAACGGTCGGCAGTTGCGAGAAACTGCGAGAAACTAATTTCACGTGCCAACTTTGTCCAAGTTTTCGCGATCGGAACTTTTTTCAAAATTTTCGATGTCGCTAGACTGCAAATCAGTCAGCTTTCCCGCTATTTAGCCGAAAAATCGCGTCAAAAACCGATCGCGTCCACAGTCGACCTTACAACCGAACTGTGGTGCGGTTACACACCCAAAGTGGGAGGAGTCAACTCGCCAAAAATTTTCTGCAGCTGTCTCAGGGGTCGTTGAAAAACGCCTGGCTCCTCTGCTAGGTATCAAACCTAACCTGAAAAGGACACTCGTAGAAAACACAACCGCACTCCACGAGACCTAATCGCAGACTGATGTCTGTACCCTGAAGAGTCTGGAACATCAAGAGGCGAAACATATGCCCTCCAATTGTAGCGATGGGTGGGGCTTGTTCCCGGTCAAGTAGTCAGTAAAATGCTCATATAAACCCTAGTGGACCTCTTTCTCTTCTTTTAATCCATTTTCAGTCATCGAAGCTCAATCTAAACTCTGTCGGAAGCTATAATGCGCTACTTAATAACTTCATCAGTTGCAGAACTGATCAGACTGATGCAGACCCTCATCATCTCTTTCATTTACCGTCGACCTTTCCCTGAATGCAGAATTTCTCTATGCTAGATAAATTGTCGGGAGAAATATTTTGTGCACGTCCAAATTTATTACTTTAGGACTGGAACATTTGGTCGT
This sequence comes from Cosmopolites sordidus, assembly GCA_031761425.1. Lineage (NCBI taxonomy): Eukaryota > Metazoa > Arthropoda > Insecta > Coleoptera > Curculionidae > Cosmopolites > Cosmopolites sordidus. The sequence continues at coordinate 70,702 of JARFXV010001899.1, read as the reverse complement.
AGTGCTACCCAAGAAATTCGCAGCATGTGTTTGTAGCATGTCATTTCAATTAATTTAGATCGAATCCGTACATACCGATGGAAAATTTAATTGTATTTACTATATGTAGATGAGTCGGCTAGGAAATAATAAGATTTTTCTAGTCCTTTATGAGTTCTGTTAAGGCAGATTTTGCCATCCATCTAAAATGTAATCAAGAAAGCAAAAGTAATAGTTGGTTTCTAGTAATCTAAAAGGCAAAAGATACCTAATGACCTAAAAGACTATTCCAATGGATGCTTACAAGAAAGAAAACACGAGGAAGACCGAGGACCTATCCTGGAATGAAGGGATGAAAAGAGCGATGAAGGAGTGACAGCTTAGGGTAAAAATTGCTCAAGATAGAGACAGATGGAGAAGGGAAGTGAATAGACGACACTTAGTTGTATCTATATATATATATAAATAAATAAAGGGTGATTTTTTGGTGTGTCCGAACTTCTGATAGGGGTCACTGTGAGTTTGCACTCAAGTCTGTAAATCTGTGTTTCATTAGTCTGGCAAACTATAATGAAACTATAAGAAAACTATATATATATATATATATATATATATATATATATATATATATATATATATATATATATATATATATATATATATTAGTTAATGAAGTGCGGAAAATATATGTTATCTAATTTTTCAGTCAATTAGTTAGAAAGTTTGCACTAATGTTACCTGGTAATTCTGTAGCTATTTGCCATTTAAAAAATCCTTATCTTCTCTTCCTTGGTGTTTCCGCAGCTTGACCGCCGGACGGTGTGGGTCAAGCGCTTCGCACCACTCCCCTCTGGGGTACAAGTACCAGAGGGGGGTGTATCTTAAGATATTATTTTATGTATTTCATTGCCGAAGGCACTGAATGTGCTTCAGCTTATTTTATTACTTTTCGTACGTATTATTTTTCGTACGTGGGACAGGCGGTCCCATTCCCACGGCGGTAGATCTGTCGTTGGACAACAGTCAACCTAGTCCCCCAAAAGTTGGAGTTTCGGTCTTCTGTGCCTTCTGCCACCCAAATCTGCGAGGTCTTCCGGACGATAGTCCGTTAGCCTTCGCAGTTCTTGATTTGGGTGGTCAGTAATCTTCAGAAAGGCTTTGTCTGCCTTTTCCTGCATGCACTGCCTAAAGGGAGTCCACATCATCGCTCTTTGTAATCGTACATTAGAGATGTACCAAGGGGCGTTCAGAGCCTGTCTCAGTATCTTATTTTCATAGCTTTCAAGCTGTTTGATGTAGGATTTTGCCGCGTAACCCCACGCGGTCGATCCAAACATCATTACACTTCGTACTAATGATTTTACCATTAGCATCTTGAGCTTCACGTCTAATTTGCTGTTTCTGCAAATTAGCGGGTAAGCCATCTTCGTTACCATCACGGCTTTCAACCGTACGTTCTTGATTTGGTGACTCCACGTCATCTTCTTGTCGAAAGTGGCGCCCAGATACTTTACGGTAACTTGCCATGCCACATTCTGGTCGTCTATTTCCAGTTGGCGTCCGGGTGTGCTTCTTTTCTGCGTGATGTAGATAGCCTGTGTCTTGGCAACATTTACCTTGATCTTCCAGGCTATCATCCATTCCATCAGATCGTCCAGGTGATCCTGGACGTATCTGACGGCCTGGTCTGGTCGCTTGTGCCTTACCATTATGGCGGTGTCATCGGCATACAGGGCTAACCTTGTGATATTCCTCTTGGGAATATCACAGGTGTATATGTTGTATAGGTGAAGCGCTAGCACCGCTCCCTGCGGCACTCCGGCCTCCACCCATCTTCGTGCTGATTTGACTGCACTCATTTTCACAGAGAAACTTCTGTCTCTTAGGAATGAGTCAATCAGCTCGGTAATCCACTCCGGGATTCCTGTCTCTATCATCTTGACGATAAGCCCTTCGTGCCATACTCTGTCGAAAGCTCTTTCGACATCGAGTAGGACGATTGCCGTACCATGTTTTCTGCTTAGTGCTTCAGCTATGTATTACTTCACACATTGCATCTTATCTTCCGCAGAGTGATTTTTTCTAAACCCGAATTGCTCGGGCGGAAGGATGCTATTATCTGCGAGCACCTTCTCTAATCTCTTTAGAAACACTCTTTCTACGACCTTGCTTATTGATGGCAATAAGCTAATCGGCCTGCAGTTTTGCGGGAACTTCTGGTCCTTTCCCGGCTTCGGTATCATTTTCACCGTTGCATATTTCCATCTATCCGGGAAATACCGCAGTCTAATGACTGCGTTAGCAACGGCGGTGATGGCTGCAATGCCCTTTCTGGGCAGCTTCTTCAGCATACGATTGGTTACACCATCGCATCCTGGAGCTTTTTTGAGCCTGATTCCGTGGATTATTCCCTTGACCTCCTTCGGAGTTGTAAACTCCGTCAGCGGCCTGGGTCCTATCCTTTCTCGGAAGCTTTTTACCGTTCTTCTGACTAACCTCTCATGGTTTTCGTCATCGTCGTCGTGCACATTTATGATGCACTCTCTCTCGAGTGCATCGGCCATCGCTTCAGCCTTTTCGGCATTGCTGTATGCAAGCCCGTTGGCTCCGTGCAAAGTCTTCGGCTCTGGTCTTTTCTTGACTGCCCTGTAGACTCTCCATAGTGTGCCGTCTTCATTGCCGAGATCCGTGAGGCGATCGTTCCACCTCTTTGCGGCCAGATCCTTCAGGGCTTTTCTCAGGACGTTCGTCGACCTGGTCAGCTCCCTGGCCAGGTCGGCCGTCCTATTTGCCCTGTATCTTCGCTTGATGGCCCTACGCCTTCTTACCATCCTCCGTATGGAGTGAGGTATAGGTCCGTAGGGATGCTTCGAGGGCCTTTCCGTTCTTCTAGTCGTGCAGTCTTCTACTGCATCGACTATGGCCTTTTCCAAGGTCTCAATTTCCTGTTCCAACTCCTACGTTATGTCAATCTTCGGGATTTGGATTTTGGAGTGGATCTTTTCTGGGAACAAGTCCCAGTTGACCCACTTCCTCACCACACGATCCCTAAATCCGTCACCAGAACCCAATTTTAAGAAAATCGGGTTATGGTCGGATGTCTCGTCGTAGGCAGTTTCGATCTCCATTTCCAATGGGATGTCCTTGATGACAGCGATGTCTAAGACATCAGGCAGTCCTTCGACCGGCTGATACGTGAGCTCTTTAGGAGCAATCACGATTGCTCCCATAGCCTCCACGTATCTTTCTAGTCTTCTACCGTTGGGGTTGTACAACCTGCTATGCCAGCTTGGTGCCTTGCAGTTGAAATCCCCTACAAGAACTTTCCTTACATTTCCCTGTAGGAGTTCTTGGATGTCTTCTTGTAGCAGTTGATCGTGTCTTCCCGGGTGGTAGATGGACTGCACCTCAATGGGTGCACGTGCCATCTCTACCTTTACCCCGATGGCTTCTATTTCACCTTCGTTATCTCGAAGGGGTTCAGATTCCAGACTACGCCTGACGAGGATGGCAACACCACCCCTGACAGGATTCCGTCTGTCAAATCTGTATGTCCGGTAGTTCGGGAAATTAACCCTGAACTCTTCCGGACACTTTGTTTCTTGTAGCGCAAGAATATCCGGATCATGATCTGCAAGAAGCTGTTCAACTTCAATCTTCTTGTTCCGAATCCCGTTGATATTCCAGGATCCAATCTTCAAATTTCTTGGCCTAATTCTGGCGTCTTGTATTTTGGGCTTCAAACATAGCCTTGACAGTCGATTCAACCTCTGACTGTATCATAGCCTGCATGTCCTTTCTGGACATGGGCTCGTCATTTCGTGCCTAAGTTTTCGGAGTAGGTTCTTGCCTTTCCTTCTTCTTCCCATTTTTTGTGGGTGCATATTTGCATCCCAAGTAGGATGCGGCGTGCTGCTCCCCACAGTGGACACACGTGGCTTTCTCCTCTTTTGGGCGTAGGCATTCGGAGCTCCTGTGCCCCTCGCCACAATTGACGGTACGGGGTAACCGCAGTTACCCTGTACGTGGCCGTACCGTTGGCAGCGATAACACTGCACGGGCCGATCGGCCTTTGTTTTTCTCTCCGTCTTTACGGACAATCTATCCACATAGCGAAGAGAAAAAATCTCATCATTCTTGGTTTTAACCAAGACCATGGGGAGCGCCTGGCCTTTGGTTTCCCGCTTGCGAGATCTCAGTCTCGCAACCTCAGCGTCTTCATAGCCCTGTTCTACCAGGGCCGCTTGTATCTCCTCTACTGGAGTATTTTCAGGGACTCCTTTGAGTACAACCTGATGCTTCTTAGTCTCTTTCAAAGAGTACGTGAAGAAGCTCATCTTCTTGTCTGTGGAGACCTTTACCAGCCCCCTGTAATCGGCAGCTGTCTGCGGGAAGATTTTAATCCCTTCCTTCGTCATCTTGGCCTTCGCGTAATTTATTTTCTTCTCATTTAGTCCTTTTGAGAAGCTTGACCAGCTGACACAAGCAACTGTCACCGGAGGAATTGCCTTCGAGGCAACCTCCGTCGTTTGGGTGGGCCTAGAGGTCTCCACCTTTTTGGGCTTCTTGGCAACAGCCTTTGGCTTGCTTGCCTTTTTGTTTGCTTCCTGCAGTGTCGGGAATTCACCCTCCGACTCTGTGTCGTCAGTAGAGACTGCCGGTCTTTTCTTTGCCTTTGCTGTTTTTTGCATGCCGGACGATCCGGCTACTGCCTCAGCTGTTGTCTTCTTCGGTGAGATTGCCTCGAGTTTTGCCGTCAAGGCATTTACCATACTCTCCAAGCTCTTTATCTTGGCCTGGAGGTTGTCAATTTGCATCTTTTGTTCATCTAAAAGGGCATCTCGTTCGGCAATCTGGTGTTCCATCCACTGGGCCTTTTGCCTTTTTTCATGTTTCTTCTTCTTCGACATTTTAGCACTTACACTTTCACTGTTTTTCTTTATAAACATCGTCTGCAAATGCAGCGATATCTATCGCGAAATATCGCACGATGGCACGGAATAACGGTCGGCAGTTGCGAGAAACTGCGAGAAACTAATTTCACGTGCCAACTTTGTCCAAGTTTTCGCGATCGGAACTTTTTTCAAAATTTTCGATGTCGCTAGACTGCAAATCAGTCAGCTTTCCCGCTATTTAGCCGAAAAATCGCGTCAAAAACCGATCGCGTCCACAGTCGACCTTACAACCGAACTGTGGTGCGGTTACACACCCAAAGTGGGAGGAGTCAACTCGCCAAAAATTTTCTGCAGCTGTCTCAGGGGTCGTTGAAAAACGCCTGGCTCCTCTGCTAGGTATCAAACCTAACCTGAAAAGGACACTCGTAGAAAACACAACCGCACTCCACGAGACCTAATCGCAGACTGATGTCTGTACCCTGAAGAGTCTGGAACATCAAGAGGCGAAACATATGCCCTCCAATTGTAGCGATGGGTGGGGCTTGTTCCCGGTCAAGTAATCAGTAAAATGCTCATATAAACCCTAGTGGACCTCTTTCTCTTCTTTTAATCCATTTTCAGTCATCGAAGCTCAATCTAAACTCTGTCGGAAGCTATAATGCGCTACTTAATAACTTCATCAGTTGCAGAACTGATCAGACTGATGCAGACCCTCATCATCTCTTTCATTTACCGTCGACCTTTCCCTGAATGCAGAATTTCTCTATGCTAGATAAATTGTCGGGAGAAATATTTTGTGCACGTCCAAATTTATTACTTTAGGACTGGAACATTTGGTCGTAGTGCTACCCAAGAAATTCGCAGCATGTGTTTGTAGCATGTCATTTCAATTAATTTAGATCGAATCCGTACATACCGATGGAAAATTTAATTGTATTTACTATATGTAGATGAGTCGGCTAGGAAATAATAAGATTTTTCTAGTCCTTTATGAGTTCTGTTAAGGCAGATTTTGCCATCCATCTAAAATGTAATCAAGAAAGCAAAAGTAATAGTTGGTTTCTAGTAATCTAAAAGGCAAAAGATACCTAATGACCTAAAAGACTATTCCAATGGATGCTTACAAGAAAGAAAACACGAGGAAGACCGAGGACCTATCCTGGAATGAAGGGATGAAAAGAGCGATGAAGGAGTGACAGCTTAGGGTAAAAATTGCTCAAGATAGAGACAGATGGAGAAGGGAAGTGAATAGACGACACTTAGTTGTATCTATATATATATATAAATAAATAAAGGGTGATTTTTTGGTGTGTCCGAACTTCTGATAGGGGTCACTGTGAGTTTGCACTCAAGTCTGTAAATCTGTGTTTCATTAGTCTGGCAAACTATAATGAAACTATAAGAAAACTATATATATATATATATATATATATATATATATATATATATATATATATATATATATATATATATATATATATATATATATATTAGTTAATGAAGTGCGGAAAATATATGTTATCTAATTTTTCAGTCAATTAGTTAGAAAGTTTGCACTAATGTTACCTGGTAATTCATTTACTTATTAACAGCGAAGGAAACAATATCGCTTTTAAACATAATCTAACATATTTAAAACATTTGTTATATCAACGAAGGGTTTCCATGTTTTTGGGAAAAATCCTTTTGTTGTTCTACCATATTCATAGTAATATGGTAGACTTGAAAAAAAAATCCCTGGTGTCAGATCTGGAAAACAAGGACGCTATTTAAAAATATTAAAATTAGCATTATGGATCGAAGCCATTGAAATGCAAATTTTGCTGAGATGTTATTCTGGGACAAATTTCAATAATAAATGGGAATAATTTAGACCTGTTAGAGTAATATATGTTCAAGTGTTAAATACTAAACAAAAAGAACTACGTCTATGTCACAAAAAATTGTCATTGCGATTTTTGCGAGTTCCTTTGAAGTACATCATTTCAGAGGGTTTAACCTCAATGAATCTACAAAAAGAGTCAGATTCGATTTTAAAGAATTATTCTCATTCGTTTTTAATGGTAAAATACTGGGCTGCTGAATTTGAACGTCGTCGCATATCCATTAATATTCTGGATCAAGTGGATTTGTATTAATTGTACTACCAATAACGAAAATGTTTCGGGCTCAAAAAAGCAGATTTTTATGTATCTCTATGACAGTGACATGTCATTTTTTATATTTTATATTTTCAGTTTGGGGAAATTTTGTTTTCGAGAGTTATCACACCTGTCAACTGACAAAACACAAAGTTCTCCAGTTGTTTCTTGGTTATAAACATAAAATGGTATCGAAAATATGTAAATTTAATAAACAATTTTTGTTACATTTGTGCTGAAATAACATTTTCATCACAGAAACGCAATCTGACGCCTATTGTGAAGATTGCCTATCATCATTACTTTTGTATGAAGGTGGAGGACCGAGATAAGTCATGGGCACCATATATATGTTGGAACTCTTGTTTCTATTTATACTAAGAGAATGGCGGGAAAAAAAAGATCTATGGTTTTTGCTGTGCCTATGCTTTTGGCTCCTCCTGTAAAAGCAGGATTGTCAATGAAAAAAGAGGAACAGCTCAATACAGCTCTCCTACAGCAGCTATTCGATCTATTCCATAATCAGATAGTTTACAAGTTCTTACTCCACCCCGAAATTATGAGCTTGAAGGAGAAAATGAAGACAGCATGGAAAAAGAAGAACCCAATAAGTCTTACACATCCCATAACCCTGATTTTGAGGCAAAATATGATAAACCGCACAGACTGAGTCAAGTGGAATTGAGTGCTCTCATTGGAGGTCTTGACTTGTCAAAGAAAAAGACAGCACTTCTAGGATCAAGACAGCAACAATGGAATCATCTCCAACGTGATGTCAGGATCACACATTACAGACAACGTCAGAGAGATCTGCTTCCTTTTTTTGAAAAGAAAAACAATCTTGTTTGCTGTGACCTTGATGGCTTGATGAAATGTTTGATTTTTAACCTTGATCCAACTGAATTAGGTCTATTCATAGATTCCTTCAAGTTTAAGTTTGAAAGCTGTACCACGTCACAACGGCAACCGCATTCCTTCTATTCCTGTTGGTCATGCCGTTCAAATGACTTACATATACATGATAGCCCTCCTCGACTCAATCAAATATGCTGAACACAAAGGGAAAATCTGTGGCGATCTAAACGTCATTGCTGTACACTTAGGAATGCAATTAGGGTACACTAAATACTGCTGCTTTTTATATACGTGAGACAGTAGGGGTAGAAAATCACACATTCAAGCAGACTGGCCTGCAAGAAATCTTAACTCAAACGAGACAAATGTCGTTGCCGATCCTCTCATAGACCCAAAAGACGTTCTTGCACCCTACATATAAAGCTGTATTTTTTTCGGGCCACAAATTCAATAACTTGTAAAGGATCCTGCATTTGACCGAGTTTTGGAAGCAAATAAAAGGAAGCTGGGTTACTGCCGGTTTGTGTGTAGGGATGCTCTGGAACTCACTTACAGGAGGCAAGTCAAAAGAAAACGATCTCATGAAGCCACCACATGAATATCATCAGACCCAACAACCTGCCAGGTATTCTCCCATTAATTTTGAACTCTTAGAATGTAACTGTCATGAAAAAAATGGGCTTTCAATGATGTTCCGTTAACAAGGAGTTAACAATGTAATCCGTTAAAATAAAATACTTCCATCTATTGTATATAACAGACTAGACCTAATAAAAAGCTTTCTTTATAATATTCGTTTTTCTCAACCCAAAATTGATACAATTTGACTCATGAAGTGAAGGAAACATAAAAAAAATGTAGTGTTATCGGCAAATTATCATGGTTAATCAATGATAATTTGTCTGACACATTTTTATCGTCATCGATTTTTTTTGATATTACCTAATGGGTAGCTATCTTTCTAATTTAAACTTTTCCGTAGTCCTTTGAGTATTAAGTACTATGTTATGAACCTCATCTTTAAATATCTGATTCTTGTATATATTGAATATCTTACTTCATTTTTCCAACCACACTGACATCCAATTTGAACAGGAGCATTCCCAAAATCAGACAAATTGTTCGAGTTATCTTTTAGCGATGTAATTGTACATAAAAATCGCCCACCAACTGACTGTGTTGTTGTAAATAACGCTGGAAAAAAAAACATATATTATTGATTTAATTATTGTAACAAATAAAGACTACTCAAGGAATTTGATGCACAGGAATATCAGTGATAATATTTAAATCAATAGTCATGTTTTTAACGTAATTGTTTTAACGTGTTTGTAACGTAATTAAGAAAACAATACTTAAAATTTAAGTCAAGCACACAAACCTCAAGACAATTTTCAAACCCCGAGACCAACAATAAGACCATTTTCTTGTTTTATGTTGTACATTTTCACGGTAGCACACCGTGTTACTTTATTGTATTGCATGTGTTTTTTTTAATATCTCAAAACTTTTTAATATGCTTTACCCCTTGAATGTTTTTCTTCTACATACGAGGATTGTTCGAAAAGTTCTCGGTCTGACAAAGAAAACAAATTTCTTGAGGATTTAAAAAACCGTTTTTTTAGTCACTTTCGATTTAATATATTTTTACCAACAATGTCCCACCACTTCAATGTTTTCATTATAATGCGATTTGACCAATTCTGCAAAATAAGCGGTTGCCTCAGCTTTGACCTCATCATTTGAAGAATATATACAAAAGTTCTAGTAAGCCCTTGGCTTGATTCACTATTTCTCGCGATATTTCTCTAGTCATAGTTTTCCTTTTCCAGTTATTAATGTATGTTGTCTGTGGATCTTTCTATTCCATCTCTCCATCTTGATTTTGCCTTCTATGCTTATCTCCAGTAATTTTGTATCTTCAGTAACTTTGATCCACTTGCTTTCTAAAAATATGTCCTCACCATTTTAATATTTGGGATTTCACAATTCCTATGATATCTAGTTCTTTAAAAAGCTCTTTCAACTTCTGGTTCGTTCGTCTTTCCTATCTGTTTTAAACTATTTTACCTCAAAATATCTTTCTCAGTACCTTTCCCTTCCATACTTCTAACATTTTCTCCTCTGCTACTCCCAAGGTTCGTACCTCACTTGCAAATGTACATATTGGTCTTATAACCGTTTTATATATTCTTATCTTTATATTGCCAGATACCATTTTCTGCTTCTTATTCGTATTCGTATTTACAGAATTACAAGAATCGTGTCCTATGAAAACTCATTTCTTTTGGTGCCTTTTCGCCAGCGTTCTCTATTTATGGATTCCTTGGTTACATATTAGGGAGATGAACCTGTTGGGTCTTTAATTTGGGCTGTCCATCTTTTTAGAGGCTACGTGATACAGAACCCTTCATCCATCCCTGCAGCACCAGTCTTTCGAGGGTACTACCATCCGTGCGTCCAATGTGGCCGAAGTATCTTAGTATTCGTTTCTGAATAATTTAGCATAACCATGTGGGTTTATTAATGTCTTCAATAACGGATGCCTTTCATCATCTAGCAGTCCATGCGAAGGAACCGTCTCCAGTACCAAAGTTTAAAAGAATCATTGCCCTTTTTGTTTTACTGGGCCATATTTTAGCGGGATATAACACTACTGAGAAACTAAAGTTTTTACTGTCGGTTTCTTTGTATTCTGTGTTATTTCTCTATCCCTCCAGATCTCCTACAAATTTCGCATTATATTCCTTGCCATTTCGCATCTTCTTTTGATCTCTTCAGTATCACCGCCTTACCATTCTCTGAACGTAATGCCCTCCGGAGATTCGGTTTGAAGATTTATTTTATCTCCGGAATTTTTAACTTGAGATTTTTAACTCTGTTGCTAGAGCCTCGTCTATTATTCAGCAGGGTAAACCGGATGGTTTAAACCACCACTCGAGCGGGTGAGGTTAACATTTAGGCTGGCTTAGACCTCTTGCCTTTACCCTCAAGGATACCGTCTTGTTTGTTTGTTGAATGTTTTAATTTCCTGTCATTATTCTTGTATATTCCACTTCTTTAAACTAATGTGTCCCTTCCTTCTGTTGTTATTGTTAAATATCCACCTATCCTATATTCCTTGCCTGACCACGTCATATATTTCTATTTTTCATCATTTTAAGAGAATTTTTGTATAACGGGACATTTTTTCAGGTTAGAGAAGAGGATCTAATCGCTGGGAGTCTAATCCGATGAATGCGATGCATCATGGTCATGTAGTTATGGACCGAGACGTGTAGGCGCATTATCATGGCAAAAGAGCAGTTCCTTTTGGCGCGATGTAAAAGTATAACCTGAAAAGCCGTTTAATTTGTTCAGTAATGAAGCTAATACTTCTTCGTGATAGTCTTGTCACTTGTTACGTAGTCTGTGAGCAACCTACCACGAGAATCCCAGAAAATTGTAATCATGACTTATCCTGCTGATGAAACCGCTTTCTCTTTCTTTGAAGTACTTTCACCCATTCTCATTCACTGTTTGAACTGCTGCTTCGTCGCTGAGGTATAACACTAAATCCATGTTTTATCTACAGTTATAAAACGTCGAAGAAATTCAACAGAATCGCGTTTAAATAAATCTAAACACACTTGAGAAGTGTTCATTCGACCAAAAGCATGCAAGGTTGTTGACATTGTAAAAATCTCGGTATACCGTGTCCACGATGTTATGGGTATGAAAAAGCTTTCTGTTGGTGGGTTAGTTAACAGTCGGCCAAAGACCCATTCGAAATTTATTTTGATTTGTATAAATCACATTATACTGAGAGTATTAAAAAGTTAGAACATCGTTGGTTTAAATGTATTTAATTCCAAGATGACTACGTTAAAAAATCTCAAAAATCTTGTGTTTACTTAATCAGGTCGAAAACTTTTCGAACGACCCCTCATGCATTGTTACAATCGGTATAAATATTTTCTTATTACAGTTATTAATAAGTGCATTTTTCAATTCTGAGACTGTCCTTATTCTACAATAAATATTATACTCATGCTCAAGCTGTTGCCTTTAGTGATAAGTGAAAAACTGCCCTCCCCACAATATCTGTGAGTTTCAGTGAGGTTATTCTCTCCATTTGAGGATACTGCTATGTGATCTCCTTTACAATTACTTGTCTAAAACGACAAATAAAAGAAAATAAACAAAATGGTCGAATTATAATATGTATTAATACTTACTTTAGGCATTATAACATCTTTACAAGATAGAAATATTTTTGAGTTTGGAGGACTAACAGCTACCCATTTACAAGAAGCACCCGTACTATAATTTTGAGGATATTCCTTATTAAATATATAATATTGTTCTCCAATAAGCATCTCTTGATAATATGTACAGTTAGGATCCACGACATTGACCACCATAGATACTGGCATCAAAAAATTGAATAAATCCCACATGTTGTCTTGATTGGCTCCTTAAAATTCTGGAACAAGAACAGAATAATGAATATATCTCTATTCATAAATCACCAAGCACAGTTTAAGAAAGCTACACATTTTATTTAGACTTTTAACTTTGCTAACAATATGAAGATGGTATAGCCCTAATAATACTAGATATATTCAATTAAATGTAGAAAATATCTACCATTTGAGACTATACAAGTTTGGCACCATTTTAACCAGTTTTTCCGAACACGTTAAAAAAGTTCTAGCATATTTCTAATCTCGTCGGCAGCTATCAAAATAGGTTCATCTCAATTCTAGCATGTCCCTAAATAAGAAGCATTACGTGATATTTGGGCACAAAATACCTTTGAACACAAATACACGGGAGGGCATAAACTTAAATAATTTTTGTCATCTCATTTCAAGTGGCAACATCAATGCGACGTTGCAACTTTTAATGTGTCTTATGTATGGTGTAATTCTTAAGTAAAAAAAAACGTTTTAACAATGTTTATTAGTTTATTTGTACTTTATTCGTTAAATAATAACCAATTAATATTTGTCAAATATGCTTTTACACATATCTACTTAAAAGATTAATTATTTTTATAGCTTTTCGATTAGTAATGTAATAAGTTTGCTTTTTTTTGCGGAAATCTTTAGTTTTTTGATCCTTATTGTAAGGAACTTTTTTGTTTGAAATGATGTGAAGAATCGATAGTTAAATTTGCGATGTTACATCGAATATTCTCACGGATGGTAGATTAACGTTGAAGTTGGACTCGAAGCTAACAACACTTGAGAATGCCAAATGAGATTTTGGCGAAACGTCCTGACCCTTCACACAATGAACGGATCGATACCCGGAATGACTTAGTAACATATATATGTATTTATATTTATATGATCATGGCTTTAGTCATTCCTTCATTCGCTCCCCAGGCGTTTAGCTTGAGCCCAATTGATGACGGCTTAAGGACAGAAACTGGCTTTGGATACTTGCTGGCGCATTGGATAGCGGTTGAAGGAATGGCAAAGAAAGCACCCACGTGGAACAAGGTTGAATTTTCTTTAATATATATATATATATATATATATATATATATATATATATATATATATATATATATATATATATATATATATATATATATATATATATATATATATATATATATATATATATATATATTGTTACCCGTTTTGGGGCTTCAAAAAAAAAGTACCCTTCAAAAAATGCAATATATATTAATATGGTGAATATTTCCCAGGGCTAATTACTGCTCAGAGAACATGAGATTCTCAGGCGATAAAAGAAAACATTATTCGGTGCTGAGACATTTATTATCATCATTTAAAAAAATATCGTGGAAGCCAAAGAATAGGAGAGGGATTTTTGGTTATAATCAGAAATTAACTATGTTAGTAAAATACAGGCACTTTAGTAAAGATGTCTTATAGATAAGAAACAGTAATAAACCTAATATAATATGACTAGTAAGATGATAACTTATCTTTGGTCAGTCAATCCACGAAACTCCCCGAAGAGTGTCGCACGGGCCACGTGAGGCGGAACGGTGGTCTGTCTACCCCTTACGGTTTCCGATATCCCGTGGGTCTGCTCCTGTGGGTCGTGAGGACTTCGAGGACACCCAAAGACGTGCGTGGAAAGAAGCCAAAGATTCACCCGGATCAACCACGTGTACAGGAAAATATGAAATTAGGGAATCAATCCACTACCAAAAAAAACCCTATCTGGGTTAAAAAAGAATTATTCGTCGGACGACAAATAATCGTACTACGATGGTCCAAAATATACCTCGAAAGCTGACAAATAAACTCGGCACTATTCCCAAAATATCCCGAACTCCAAGATTCTAATCAGCGGAAATTCTGCACTGGGTCAAGGCCTATTGCTGCACTGTCGACTGCTCCCGAAGGTGGTCGGAAGGAGAAGAGATAGGAGAAGACTGAAGAGAGAAAAATGGTTCCTTTCAAAATCAAGCCCGCGAAGTAATTTTGTAGCTCTCCGCTAGAGTACTGCCAATCAACCAAACTACCAGTACCGGACTGAGATGAATGAAAGTGAGTGAAAAGTGTTTTGTAGTGATTCCAGGAAGATAAACTAAACTAAAATAAAGATAAACTAACGAAACATGGTACCGACCCTCTGCCAAAGCCTAATCAAATATAAGCAAGAAAATACGTAATCAACTCTTACAAATTCTCGATACGGTCGCAACAAAGTACGGCCCTGTATCCCGACTTACTACGCACTACCGGATATGCAAAATAACCACGCATCAGGCTCGACGCAAAATGTACTCCATTTCCTTTTCAGTACCTTCGCCAAAATGGCAAAATATGGAAAGTCTAAGTAAGTGAAATTGCAACACAATACAACCAAACCTGGTAAGCAAATATAACCGTAATAATATATATATATATATATATATATATATATATATATATATATATATATATATATATATATATATATATATATATATATATATATATATATAATATATATAATATATATATATATATATATATATATATATATATATATATATATATATATATATATATATATATATATATATATATATATATATATATATACAGGGTGATTTACGGTGGATGGTACATTAGACGTTTCCGGAGAACTACTTGGGTAATGATTTTAAATTTTGGATACTTATGCAAATGAATATAATCTCTATATTTAATATATTTTCTGTGTTACAGTGTTGCTAGATCTACTCGAAGCTGATTCAAACTTCGTTTTTTTCAATGGAATATCTTATATGTTATTGCATTTCTAGATTCTGTAAACCATTTTGATTTTTTTTTTTGAGACATTTACTATACCTATCTTGACCCGTTTCGGAAATTAAAAAAAATATTTTTTAAGAAATTTGGCAACAAACATCCCTGAATAAAAAATATTTTTTTTAACAACCAGCATAGCCAGATACCTAAATTTTTGAATACAATTCCTTAATAGGTTGCTTTATGACAATATGACATGAGAATTAATTTATCGTATACAAAATCGTTTACAAAATAGTGACCTTTTGATAGGACTTAAAAAATTATGTTATGTAGGAATTTTAAATGGAACACCCTGCATTTTATAGTGGAGCACAAAAGAGCAATATATTCTGTATCTAAAAGTATTAAGTGATCATATACCTATTTTTAACGGTTTTCGACTCAAACAAAAAACCAAAATAATGCAATTAAAGCAAAGATCACGAATCAATCAAATAACACAAAATTAAAATTAGAAACATAATACTATCTAAAAAACTATTTTTATAGCAAAGTTCGAAACGCTGACCGTTTACCTCCAAACACTTCAACATTCTAATATGGACCTCTCCGTGACGGCTCTTCTTATCTCAATAAGATCTAAGGTTGCGAATGCTTGATTCACTTGATGTTTTAACTTCTCTCTAGTGTTTACGGGCATTTTGTTAATATTGTTTTTTACACTACCCCGGGGTAACAAGGGAAGTTAAATTGGGTGATCTCGGCAGCCAATTCTACGGACTCAAACGTCTAAACCACCGGTCTTGGAATAGTTCATAGAGTTGCCTGATTACTTCTTCTATACAGTGTGCCGGAGCACCATCAAATTGGTACAAGCTGCTTCGATACACTGACAGTGGAAGGTTTTCTGTCAAATTCTCTACTACTGTTGCTACTATTTCTAGATAGTTTCGTAAATTCGAATGAACTGTTCATCGTAACTAAACTTGAAGAGATTTACCACTAAACACCAAATCACTTTTTTTAAACTTCTCGACGCACGTTTGGCTAACCATGTTAGCATCATCAGGAGATGATTTAGTCTCCTGATTAATCAGGAGACTTAACTCTTTAGAGTTAACTCTTTCATCACTTAACACTTCTAGATACATAATGTATTGCTCTTTTGTGCTCCACTGTAGAATAGAGGGTGTTGTATTTAAAAATTCCTGCATAACATGAATTTTTAATGCTTATATGCGATAAATTAATTCTCATATCATATTATCTTACAGCAACATATTAAGGAACCGTATTCAAAAATTCTATGCTGGTTGTAAAAATGTGTTATATAAAAAGTTTTCAAAATACCTTATAGAATGTAAAAATGTAATATTATGTAGGTATTATATAGGGTAATCCATTAAAAAAACAAAGTTGGTATCAGCTACGAGTAGATTTGGCAACACCGCAGCACAGACAATATTTTAAATCGAGAACTCTTTATTTACATAAGTGTCTAAAAATTCAAATCTTTACTTTAAGTAGTTCTCCCTAAACGCCTAATGTACCAGTCACCGTAAATCACGCTGTATATATATCCAGTATACCTCGCTTA
This sequence comes from Cosmopolites sordidus, assembly GCA_031761425.1. NCBI lineage: Eukaryota > Metazoa > Arthropoda > Insecta > Coleoptera > Curculionidae > Cosmopolites > Cosmopolites sordidus. Next base: position 54,027 of record JARFXV010001899.1, on the reverse strand, counting down.
AGGTAATGAACGGGTCCCGGGAGGTGGATATTGAAAATTCCATTAGCTATTAATGTACAGCTGCGAATGTCTCAAAATATTCAGCCCCGAACCAAGGCAAAAACTAAATCCACTTAATATCTGACTTGTATCAAACGGTTGAGTGGTCAGTGTCTGTTTTCTAGTGCTGGAGTTGAGATTTAAATTCTGGAACTAACCCCTCCAATCTTAACCTCTGAACCGTCATGGTTCAAATTTTTAATTCAAGGTACAAGATGAAGCGTTCTAGAAGTTACAAAATTACCCCAGGAGGTAGACAATCCTCTACCAGCATTGCTAGTACAACCGGACTTTCGGATTCTGGGGCGTCAGGGGTTAAACGCAAAATCTTTCAGAGGGAATCGGAAACCTCTGGCTAACATCTGAAACCAAAAAAAAAACTTTCTTTGGAACGGTAAATATCAACTCTCTCCTGCGCCCAGGAAAATTACACGAATTGGGGTGAACATTAAATCCGCAAAAAATTCAAAATTTAGCTCTGCAATAGACCAGGTTGACAAATGATAACACCTTGGAATTTGGCAACTACAGACTTTTTAAAAGTAAAACGGACAAAAGAAGACTCAAAAATACACCACATCTCGGTGTTGCTTTCGCTATCTCAAGAAACATTCTTAATTCTATAACTAATGTCCAGGCAATAAATAATCGACTTATGACACTATCCCTCAAGTGCGCTAACAAAAACTATACATTAATCAATGCACACCTCCCAGTTAACGAAGAAAATAAATCTAATCCTGAAAAAGTAAATAAGTCCTGGGAAATTCTGGAAAAGACTATTTCTAAAATTCCCTCTAACCATGTAAAAATCCTATTAGGTGATTTAAACGCCCAACTAGGGAAAGAAAGAAAGTACAGAAAAACAGTCGGCAGTTTTCCCGCTCATAAATGGACTAACCATAATGGTAGAAGAATGGTTGAACTTTGTTCGCAGTTTAATCTAAAAATAATGTCAACCCATTTTAAGAAGAAAATAAGAAAACAAAAGATCTGGAGTTGCCCAAACAAGTACATGGGTGAATTTCAAATTGACCATGTTGCCATTTCGTACACCAATTATAAAGAGATTTTGAATGTTTAACTCAGGAAAGGAGTTAACATAGACACGGATCACTACTTGACTAGAATCAAACTTAGCTTAAAACCTCGAAATTTCTCGAAGAGACTGCTAATCCCAAAGTTCGACCCGACGAAAATAAAACCAACCCTTACAGAGCTTGATAAGCAGCCAGCACAGAACTGGCAAGGACTGAAACAAACAATTAATAAAAGAGCCCTAAAGTTGGTACCTTTACAAAAACGTAGAAAATATCCGTAGTGGGATGAAGTTTGCGAGCAAGAGTGGAACAGTCAAAAAACAGAAATAAACTATAACATCTTTTTGGTATTATCGAAGCTAATTAGGCAAACTAAAAGAAAATATGAAAACAATCAACTTAATTAAATAGAAAAAGATTTCCAAAAACATAACACCCGAAATTTTTA
>JARFXV010001899.1:5000-47500 GCA_031761425.1 Cosmopolites sordidus | reverse complement strand
TTGGCTTCCCGGTGAAGTGTGTGTTGTAAGCGTCGATCTTGGGACTTAGTTATCAAGACATCTAGGAAGGGGAGTTTTTTGTCTTCTTCAATTTCTATAGTGAACTGTATTTTTTGGTGAACGGAATTTAAATGACTGTCAAATTTGGCGAGTTCATTTTTACCGAAGAACTAGATGACAAAAATGTCCTCGACATATGGGACCCATAGTTTTGGTTTGAGGTCAGCGCTCTTCAGTGCCATCTTTTCAAAATATATCATGAAAAGTTTAGCCACTAGTGGTGATAGAGATGAGCCCATTGCTGCTCCATCTCTTTGTCGTTATATGTCTTGGTTAAACACGAAGTAAGCGTTGTTCAAGCAATGTCTAGACAATTCTATCACGTGGTTGTGAAGGTCTTCATTCTCCACTAATTGCAATGCTTCTTTTATTGGTATGCTCAGATATAGAGATTTGGCGTCGAAACTGACCATGATATCATTTTGGTATGTTGTAGGTTTGTCTAGAGTCTCTGTGAAGTACTGAGAATGTATGATGTACGAATCGGCCTTTTCTGTTACAGGTTGTAATATTTTGGCCAAAAATTTCTCTAGATTTTTTAATGGCGAGTTGAAAGCGCTGACAATGGACGTAGGGGGACTTCAACTTTGTAGATCTTTGGCAGGCCATATAGTTTTGGGCATCTGCTTGACTTTTCTCTCGGGATGAGTTGTTTCTTGATACTGTCGTCGATTAGAGATTCTTTGATTTTGGCTTTGGATTTGGTAGTTTTTTTGCCATATACGTTGTGGAGTGTCTAGTAACTTTTTATAACTGGGGTCGTGTAGAAGTTCTTTAATTTTTCTTTTGTATTCCTATTGGATGAAGTGATAAATGCTACAGAAGAGATGAAGAATGGAAAGGCTCTAGGAAAGGAGAGTGTAACAGTTGAGATATTAAAATCTGGCGGGTCGGACTATGGAAAAGTGCTGGAGTGATTCTTCTTCATAAAAAAGCAACACAGGAGGATTTGAAAAACTACCGCCCAATAAGCCTCCTGTCAGTATTGTACAAGGTTTTCACCAAGATAATATCTAAAATAATACTGAAAACACTGAATGACGCACAACCAAGAGAACAGGCAGGATTCAGAAGTGGATTCAGTACAATGGATTATATCCAGGTTGTCCAACAGGCCACAGAAAGGCACAATGAATACACCATGCCACTGTGCTTGGCTTTCATTGACTATGAAAAGGCATTTGACTCAATATCAAAGCAATATATAATAGATGCATTGCTTAACCAAGGTTTACATGCATGATGAAGCTACAGTGACAGTTCACATGGATGATCTTGAAGTTAAAATCAATATAGAACGGGGTGTACGACATGGTGACTCAATATCCCTTTTTCTTTTCTCAGCCTGCCTTGAAAAGGTATTCTTGTATTTAGCCATTTAGCTTGAAAAAAAAACTGAAAAAGAATCAGGTTATGTTCAACAAACTTACTGAAAACAAAAGAATATTTATTGTAGGAAGCGACTTAGAGGTGGACCACTACATATATATTGGGCAAAGGATTCTAATGGACGCGGGAAGTGGAACGGCACGTTAAGTGTGGCTGGCAGGTATTTGGCAGGCTCAACATGGTGTTTAAGAACAAACTCCCACGTTGTCCGAAGAGAAAAGTTTTTGATCAGTGCGTGCTGGCTGTTCTGACATACGGAAGTGAAACATGGACATTCACATCATAATCAATTCAAAGACTTCGGGTAGCACAGAAGGTAATGGAAAGGTTTATGCTTGGCATTACAAAACGGGACAGAAAGATCTGCACGTGGATCAGAGAATAGACGAAAATATGTGACATCATTGCAAAGGTGAATGAATTAAAATGAAGGTGGTCAGACCATATAGCGAGGCGATGTGACGACAGATGGACCAAAGCAATCCTGGGATTGATACCGCTTGATCATAAGCGTCCACGAAGAAGACCTAAAACACGATGGATCGATGACTTCATCAAGTATATTGGACCCGAATGGCAAAGGAAAGCTCAGGACCGCGCAAGTTGGAAGCATGTTGGGGAGGCCTTCATCCTGCAGTGGATCGACAATGGCTAAACGATGATGAGGTATATATATATATATATATATATATATATATATATATATATATATATATATATATATATATAATATATATATATATATATATATATATATATATATATATATATATATATATATATATATATATATATATATATATATATATATATATACAATTCTTGATGAAAAGGCGAAGGTAGTGATATTAATATATCAATGTGTTTGTACCCGTATAATCACGGCACGTGTCTCCAATGTTTCCATGGCTACCATTAAAGTTTGACACATACTTCATCGTTGATGTATTTATTTACTAGCGTCTTCCATGGTAGCTCCTTATAAACGCAACATTTTCTTCGTTGTTTAGTCAATAGTGTTTTGTAAGTGAAGTCCTAAGGGGTAAGTGAGGGATAAAATCAATTTTGACACGCCATATAATGATTCAATTTGTATTTTTTTTTTAAATAATTGTTATCGTAATGATCTAATCTTTTTGCATGTTATATTTCTAGTTTTGTTAAAAATGCTCAATAGTGAAATACCAATTAAGCCAAGAAGAAAACATTTAGAAGTACCAGTTCACAAACCTGAAAAAGATCCTGGAAGTCAATTAAAACTAAAGAAAACATATTCGGCAAATTTTAGCTCAAGAAAACACAAACACAAACATGAGAATACAGAAAATGTATCAGGTAAAAAAATTAGCGAAGTAATTATAGAAATTCCCGAAAAAGATTCCACTCATCGAACCTGCAAGAAAGCTCTTTCGAAAGAAATCGAAAGATTAACTCGAGAAAATGAAGATATAATCTCTAAATTTAACGAGTTAGAAGATCTTTCTGTAAAACGCATATTAAAATTAAAGGAGAAAGTAAACAGTTTACAAGAAGTAAATCTGGATATTAGTAATCAGGCTGAATTTATAAAAAATCAATATGATGAACTAATCAAGTGTTATGATGATGTAAGGCATCAGCTAGAGCTAAGTAAAATTTGTAAAAGCTGTGAGCAATTGAGTGCGAATATAAAAAAGCTAAATGACGAAAATGACATTTTAAGGAAAAGAAATTTGGATCTTAGTAACGATTTAAGTATGTTGAAAACAGTGATATTCAGGTGAGTAATAAAATATATCCAATATATACAAGGTATATTCTGTGTAAAAAGTAGCAAGAATCTCTCATTTACAAAACCCCCTAAAATATTCCTTTAATTTTGTGTTCTGCTGTAAGATGGCAGCAGCCTACCTAGTTGTGATTAAGATAATATATCAAAAGGTTTCTAATTCTGCAAGAGACGATGGGAAATATGTCAAGCGGTAGCGCCACCAAAAATGTTCGAGGCATGAATTTTACTTTTTATGTGTTCCCTCAAATCCTTATTATTGATTTGAATTATTATTGCTAAAAATATTGCTAAAAATATTATTATTATTATTATTGCTAAAAAACAATAAATTTAATATATTCATTTCTTAGCGGTTTTAATTGAAGTTCTCATTTCGGGAGCTATAACCGATATTCTGACTCTGTGAAAAAGGCACTGTTTTAGATCGCTTGAAAACTATTTTCAAGCATCTCGATGATGTACGAAATGGCCATCTCGCCAAATATTAAATAATATTCACATTGTTCACATTGCTTTCACATTGTTAAAATGTACGGTCACAAAGTAACGAACGAATCAATCAATTATTTGACGATATTCTAATTACCTGGTTGTACTGTTATATCTTGAGCTAAGAATATTATGTTGACAGCTCTCTTCAACTAAAACCACTCGGAAATGAATATAATCAATTTATTGTTTTTGGACAAGTATATTGATTCTTTAATGTTATTCTATTTTTTATATTATCTGAATAAATTATATTATTAGAGTTATTCCACGTTTTTCAATTAAAAAACAAATCCTCACCATTGCTATATATTTTTTTTTGTTCAAAAATTGTATTAAAATTATTCTGTTATTAATTTATGATAATTATTATGTTGGAAGTTATTTTTTCAGTTTTTATAGGGTTAAATAATTAGTAAAATAAAAAATGTACGTCATTCACCATACACATTGAAAAAGCTTGCAATAATTCTAATTACTATAATTTATATTATAATATATTCAGAAAATATAATAAAAACAGTAACATTAAAGAATCAATATACTGGTAAAAAAAAACAATAAATTGAATATGTTTATTTCCGAGTGGTTTTAGTTGAAGTTCGCATGTATGTATTACATTCGCATATAATATATTTTTTTTTTAATTCAAGTTTCTATGCTGACTTTTGGAATTTTTCAAATAAAGAATGAAATAATTAACATAAAAAATCTATGGGCGCAATCATGCTTTAGGCTGAGGCTGAGGCTGAGGAAATACCTAAATACCCCTCCTATCGGCCATTTTAATTTGGCAAACGATGCACCAAACACCCTGTATAATAGTACAGCCAGATAATCAGAATATTGCCGTTTACAGCTCTCAAAGTGCATATTCGCAAATGAATATACTCAAATTATTGTTTTTATTAAGTATATTGATTCTTATTATTACTGTCTTTTTTATATTTTCTGAATAAATTTTAATATTATAATTATAATATAAATTATAATAATTAGAATTATTGCAGGCTTTTTCAATTAAAAAACAAATGTGTATGGTGAATGACGTACATTTTTTTTATTTTACTACTTATTTAACTCTAAAGACTGAAAAAATAACTTACAACTTAATAATTATCAGAAATTAATAAAAGAATAATTTTAATACAATTTTTCAACAAAACGAAAATATAGAAATGGTGAGGATTTGAACTCCAAACTGCTAAGTCGGCACGCCATAAAAAGTTTAAATTGATGCTTTGGCTACACGTGAGATGGCGCCATCCCTTGAGACATTTTCCATAATTCCTTGTAGGATTGGAATATCTTGTTATATATTGTCTTAATATTTCCCATCGTCCCTTGTACGATTAAAATACCTTCTTATAAGGGTGTTTTAAAAGTTGAGTCAGTTATTTTAACAGGTTGTAGAACTTGCAAAAACATAAGTAATTTTACCAAAAATCATTTATATAAAAGCTTGCAAAATAAAGATGTTATTGACATTTTCAAAATTTGAAAACAGACCTGACTTTTTGATATTCTTAACCACTGCATTGTAAACACAAAGCATTTCTTTAACTGCTGATACTGGGTATGAATAGAATTTTATATTCTTCTACTATATTTCTTTTGAGTGCGATGTACGATTTGACAAGTGGTAATAATTCCTTAATAGTGCGTGTTTAATTTTTGGGTTCTTTCTGCGATTAAAATGCCACACGTTTATGAAAATACTAAACTAGTAGACATAATATTAATTTACTGGGAGTGCCAACAATATGCAGCATGCCGTTTGTACGCGGAAAGGTTTCCTTTTGTAAATTTAGTTACAAGGCTGCGTGACACAGGATACTTAAAGGTACAATCAAGAAGTCACGCTGGAATACCTCCTCCACGCGAAATGGTAGAGACTGAGGAAGAAATTTTAGAAATTGTCGAAAACGAGCCAACAACGAGCACTAGGTGTATAGCAGGTCAAGTTGAAGTTGGTCATAGTAAAGTATGGAAGACTATACGACAAAAACACTTTTATCCCTATCATTATCAACGGGTACAAGCGTTACAACCTGAAGATTATCCTAGAATTTTGTCAGTGGCTTTTACATCAGTACGACAGAAATGAAAATTTCACAAAATTTATTTTGGCAACCGGCGAGGTCACATCTACAAGAAATACATTAAATAATTTCCACAACAACCATGTTTTAGCAGTAGAAAATCCACATACCTTGAAAAGGATCCATTTTCAGTACAAATTTTCAGTAAATGTTTGGGCTGGCCTAGTAAATGGCATGCATCGGCCTTTCTTTCTTCTAGGTCAACTGACAGGTATGAAAATTATTCAGACTTTCTTCAAAACAATCTGCCACAATTATTATAAAATGTTAGACAGAATATGTGGTTTTTACATGATTGAGCTCCGCCACATTTTAGACGAGAAGTTCACGAATATTCAAATAATTTCTTGGCCCGCACGCTCGCCCAATTTAACGCACTGCCATTTCTTTCTGTGGGGTTATTTAAAAAAGTTAGTTTATCAACAGCGCATCGCTTGTGATGTTTTTCATGGACACCGGGATTTTATTTTCGACGCGTGTAATGACGCGTGTGTAGGCCGAGCAAAATTTTGTGCTAACAGAACAAATGGTGACTATTTTGAACAATTTTTGTAACATGCAACATTTTTGGTTTTGTTATTCTGAAACTTTTATATAAATGATTTTTGCTAAATTGACTTATCTTTGCGAGTTCTACAACGCAGTGGTCAAGAATATCAAAAAGTCAGGTCTGTTTTCAAATTTTGTAATAACTTCTTTATTTTACAAAATTTATATAAAATTGGTAAAATTGGTAAAATTTATATAAAATTTGTAAGATTGGTAAAATTACTTATTTTTAACCGTTTTACAACCTGTTAAAATAAATAACTCAACTTTGAAAACACTCTGTATATTATCTTAGTTGTGAGGTCCAATTTGAGCACGATAGATCAACTAGCTTGTTTATATCAGCTGATTTTGTCAGTCAAGTGTATGTTGCGATTTAACTATGAATACAAATAATGAGCAAAGAGGTTGCCTTAATTTTTGTTAAACAAAAACACCTAAATCGCTGTTGCAGAAGACCTGCAATCAATCGTGCATATAATTGTACAAAGCATTCAAAGAGGGTCGAGACGTAGCCGTTGATTTACCTCGTTCTAGTCGACCTGCAATGTATAGGTACGATGAAAACATCGACAAAATCAAGAAACTGGTGATCAAAAATCGTGGTATGAAAGTTGGCTCAAGGGGTGAATATATATTTTAAGTCCGTTCATGACATTATAACTGATAACATTATGACGTTTATAATATTATGATAAAAAAACGCGTGGCCGCATGACCGAAACAGCTCAATTTTGTCCAAAAAGAGCATCGAAAGCAGATCGCTGAAACAGGACTTCCCGAGCTTCATGATTTCCCTACCTTCATGAAACGTATCATAACAACATGCAAACAAACCAACAGTCGAACGAAAATTAGCGGAAACCCAAAAAAGCGTGTCAAAGTCATTTAAAAATCGAGGTCATAGTTTTCTTCGATTATCGTGGTGAGGTGCACTCCGAATATCTTCAAGAGGGGCAAAAGGTGATTAAGGAATATTATTTAGGCATCATGAGGCGTTTGCGCGAGAATATCCGCCGAAAACGGCCAGATTTGTGGAAGTACAATTCATGGTTCTGGCATCACCATAATGCACCATCGCACAAAACTATTGTTGTACAAGAGTTTTTGTTCAAAAACCCAACGAACGTCATTGACCAAGCACCATACTCGCTTTATGGGTCTTTTCTGTTTGATAGGGGTGTCTTTTTCCCAAAATTCCCATATCGAGGAAAGCGTTTTGAGTAAATTGAGGCCATAAAAGAAAATTCCCTGAACTGCTGAAGGCCATACCTCAATCAGCCCAGGAACAATATACGAAGAATTGGGTCAAGCGGAGGAATAGTTGTGTTACACTCGATGGCTACAAAAAAAAATTGATGAATAAATTAATGTTTTTCTATTTTATTTTACAATTCTGGCTAGTTTTCACACAGAATGTATATTATTTTATGGAATGGGTAGTACTCGGTGAGTAAAGGGAGAGGGGGTCTCTCGAATTTTCCTACAATGCTGTTTAGTATCCATTGTGCCACTGTGGACTGGAAAACACTACGTGTTTTCTTACGATACGTTTGTTAAAAGTGGCGAGTCCGTGATTAAAATGCAACAATTCATTAGACGTCACATCAACACCTAACGTCATAGTATAGTCCCCGTCATAGTATAGTCCCCCATAGTTGCAACGAAAGGTTCATTAACGAAAACAAAGCCACCTAGTACTTGGCGATTCTGCGAAATCCTATTCGTTACGTTTCTGAATGGGAGATGAGTAAGAACTCTATAAAGCGTATTTTACATAAGGATTTGGGCATTCACCGATATTAATTAATGATTGTCCGTTGTCCAAATTTAAATGAACGCGACTATCAATAATGTCTCAAATTTGCTCAAATAATGCTTAACATATTTGAAGAAAACGAAAATTTGACTAGCACTAGGAGCAATGAAATTAATTTTCATTTAAATGGGTAGTAAATAAAAAAAACTACTTTGTATTGGCGACTTTAACTTCAGTGGATATACAAAATATAATAAGACGTCGCTTAACCCGGGGGAATCATTCCAATAAGTTCCAGTGTTAAACGAAGTTATCTTAACACATAAATAATGGGGATAGGGTGAAACAGAACAGAAAATAAGAAAATGTATCATTTATCATTATTTTTTGTTTTTTTATTATTTTGTAACATTCATTGTTAAATCCTTTTTTATTACATAGGCCTATTTATCGCTAATATCTATTTTTGTTCATAAAACATTCATGAAAACCAAAAAAGTTCGAGTAAAGAAGTTATGTTTGTGATCAGGCAGGTTCTTCCTTCCGTCTGAACGAAGTGCACAAAGATGAGATTTTTCATTGTTCTACTAATTCTTTAAGATCGTTATTGGAAAGACTTTCACCAGTTGTAACTTACAATAATTCTTCAATATTCTGTAATTTTATGTTATCCAACCCAGTTTCAATAGCTAGCTTGACAATTTCGTCGACATCAACAATGAATTCTCTTGTGTCAACATCCTTACTTAGCTCCAATGATATATTCCTCCATACTTCTTTCAAAAATTTTTCGGTTGCCATTCCAGAAAAGATTAATGTTGTCTACAGCATCCATGATATTGTAGTTTTTCCAAAAATCTTTAATGGTTTGTTTATCTTTTCTATCGTATTTATGAATCAGTTATCGGAATAATGTCTGAATGATTGTGGCGTGTTCATATTTTTTTTTTCTTTTTTTGTTCTTATATAATATCTGTTCTTATATAAATATAGAATCATTGGGTAAAAAAAAAACAAAACACATAAAACAAAACAAATAAAACAAAACGGAGACAAATTTCTCAGTGATTCTTTTCTGTAATAAATTTGCCTAACCGACAAAATTAAAAAAAAAATTAAAATGTTTTAAAATAAATACAAACTTTTGAACGTTAACGGTCTTCTCCTCCCGTTTTTGATATGAATCTAAAGATAAATTATATGAATTTTTATATATAATGCAAAGATAGGAAATAAATATATTTTTTTGTGTATGTCAATGATACTTACATTGACAATAATAGTTTTTAATGACAGTGACATACTACCCAAAAAAATATATTGGTGAGGTTTACTGTGTGATTGTTTACTGTACTGATTGTATATTGAAATACTTAAACGTTTTTAATTGTATTCTTTAGAATCGGGAACCAAATTGAATTTAAATCTACCGAAGGCATATCAATACAGTTATTTTTATTTAAATAAATAAAAACAAAACGGAGACAAATTTCTCAGTAATTCTTTTCTGTAATAAATTTGCCTAACCGACAAAATTTAAAAAAAAATTAAAATGTTTTAAAATAAATACAAACTTTTGAACGTTAACGGTCTTCTCCTCCCGTTTTTGATATGAATCTAAAAATAAATTATATGAATTTCTATATGTAATGCAAAGATAGGAAATAAATATATTTTTTTGTGTATGTCAATGATACTTACATTGACAATAATAGTTTTTAATGACAGTGACATACTACCCAAAAAAATATATTGGTGAGGTTTACTGTGTGATTGTTTACTGTACTGATTGTATATTGAAATACTTAAACGTTTTTAATTATATTCTTTAGAATCGGGAACCAAATTGAATTTAAATCTACCGAAGGCATATCAATACAGTTATTTTTATTTAAATTAATTATAGCGGTTTCTTTTAATCTTCTGCATTTTGTTACCGATTCTTTTAATGCCGTTTTGGAATTATTCTAATTGATTTTATGATTTATTGATTTATAGGTGAGACATCTAGACCGTTAGATGTTAGAATAAAAGAATATAAAAACCTTCTTAGAAAGGGCGATTTTAATAAATCTAGAATTTGCCACAACACGCATGGGAATCGGGGCATAAAATGTCATTAAAAACTATTATTGTCAATGTAAGTATCATTGACATACACAAAAATATATTTACTTCCTATCTTTGTATTATATATAGAAATTCATATAATTTATTTTTTAGATTCGTTTTGAAAATGGGAGGAGAAGACCTCGCGAAACATTAACGTTCTAAAATTTGTATTTATATTAGAACATTTTTTAATTTTTGAAAATGTTGTTTGTTAGGCAAATTTTTACAGAAAAGAATCGCTGAGAAATTTGCCTCCGTTTGGTTTTTTTGTTTTTTACCAAGTGATTCTTTATTTACATAAGAACAGATATTTTTGATATTTTTTGAGTTATAGATCGTGGCGTAAAACCCGAAAAAAGAAAAAAAAAGTTATCGGAATGTTCACCACAGATAATAAGCTTTCAAATATTACGCCTTGATCCATTGGTTAGATTAACGAAGCTTTATTTGGCGGCAGGAAAACCACTTCTACTGAAATGTATGTTGTTAAGCTCGACAAATGCGTTGGTTCATTATCAATCAAAAGTAAAGCTTTCGGTTTTAATATTTATTTCGCAGTAGCGTTTGACAGACAAGCAAAAATGTTCGGTAAACCAATTCTGGAAAATTTTCATTGTGATCCAAGACTCGAGTCCCAAATTTCTGGTAAAGATGATTTTGAAAGCCCTTTCATTGCTCTTGGTGTATGTACCACCCATTAGTGGAGTTAAACGATCTTTTACAGCTTCAAATCCTGATACTTGCTTTTCTTCACGGGATAAAAATGTACATTATACCATTCTCTTTCAGAAATGACCCGTTTCATCAACATTAAAAACTAATAATATAATAGGAGGGATAATTCCCTCGTTCAATAATTGCTTTTAATTTCGCTGGAAATTTAGCAGCTGCTTTTATATCTCCACTTGCTTCTTCTCCAGTAATCTGAATGCTAAGAAGATTGGTTCTGTTTTAAGTCGCCTTTTTCATTTTTAATATGGTAAAAAATAATTTTTGTCTGTTCCATTATAATTGCTGGACTTAATGGCATACTAAGTTCAACTTAATTGTCATTACAGATCTAAAATCACTTTTCCATTTCCTCAAACATATTATTTATGGTATGGGTAATTATTATTGCAAAAGTCGTTGTAGCTGTAGTTACCAATGACACGATCTTTTCTTTATTTCTTAAAATTGTCCGTATTGTTGAAGTTGACAAATTTCTTGCATCAGATTGCATCAGATTGCCATTCACCTGCATATAATCGTCTGACCATCTGCATTTTAGAATCCAGAGAAATGCTTTTTCTTGTTGCTTTACTTTTTTTGCATTGTAAGAACTAAAAATTGCCGCATTTATTACAATAAAATGAAATATTATGTTTATACCTTTATATATATATATATATATATATATATATATATATATATATATATATATATATATATATATATATATAATAACGTTGATGACCGATGATAAATCAACTGTGATGCAGCATATATGCGTTCGTACTGCTATGATACGCTCCGCGAAAGTACATGCGCATCGTGCCCAATTTCTGGAAACCCCAATACCAATAATATGATGAACGTACGGGACGACCAAAAGTCATCAAACTCACTATGTATTAAATGATTGAAGATTATAGGGACGCGACCTTGCTATACATTTTCGCGGTTTTCGATATGTAAATGCTTTCCGCTCAATGAGTGCCAAGTTTGTTAACACTCGACCAAAGACGCATTAAAATAAACTCAATTATATTTAGACTTATTTAAATGCGATTCTGTTGACGTTTTCTAACGTTAGATTTAACATGGATTTAGCAAACAAAGGTTGGGGACAAGTAAAAATGCGCCTTCATCTGCAAGAAAGGTCATGTCAGTGGTTTTCTGAAATTCTCATGGAATAGTTCTCATAGACTAGCTGGCAAAAGGCAGTACCATCACTGAGGAGAATTACCTTTCACTAATGGATAAATTGAAGGGTCATATTTAGGCCAATCAATCTATTTTGACAAAAAAGAAATTGTCTTTTTATCACGATAATGTGCCTGCAAACACGTCCCGAGTTGTTGCAGCAAAACTCCATGGCCTACATTACAAAATGCTTCCACATGCGCTATATTCGCCATATTTGACTCCCAGAGTTTAAAGATGAGACATCCGCTTGTTTTGCAGAGTTGGATAAATCCCATTATACTGACTGTATTAAAAAGTTGGAACGTCGTTGGTGTAAGAGTATTGAAATGCAAGGTAACTATTTATTTATTTCTGTCCACTTCTGCTGAAAGCAAAATTATCCTCGTCTACATTTGTTTTTTTCTATAGAACTTTCCTGTTTTCTATACACTTTCGACAGCAGACTCAATTGGAAAGAACATCTTTCCCTTCTTAAATCCCATACATCTCGGTACCTTGGTATATTAAAATGGCTCTCTTATCAAAAATGGGGATGTGACCTTCCTCATCCTTCTCCACCTCTACAAACCCCTCATCAGGCCAAAAGTTGACTATGACTGCATCGCCTACATGTCTGCCCCTGCAAGTCTAATAAAAGTGGTGCAAAACTCGATCCTTAGGTTAGCTTTAAGAGCGTTCAAAACCAGTCTCCTCCCCAGTCTTCATTGTATTTCTGAAATTACACCACTTAATATAAGAAGGTTGGATTTTCTTTTGAAATATGCAGTGATTCTTAGAAGTAGACCCTACCTAGAAGTCGTTCTACCTTTTCCCTAAAATCATTCAAGACCTCCGACTTGATCATTCACTGACGACTTGATCAACCTCCGACTTGATCATCATTTTCACTTATGGCTCCAAGTCGGACGGATGGAGTGAGTTCAGCTTTCGTTTACGATTCTTTTACCTGTGTTTTTTGTCTTTACACCTGGAATAGTATCTTTTCTGCCGAACTTTTAGCCATAAGAGAACCTATTTCTTATACACTTTCCCGCCTAACATTCAATTGGCTTATCTGCTCTAATTCCTTAAGTTTTCTCCAATCTCTTGTTTCTCCCCTATCTTCGTCTCTAGTTGTTAACATTATTTCCCTCATCCAGGAATCCCAATGTAGAGGGTCGGTAGTAAAATTCCTTTGGATCCCTGGCCACGCAGGCATATTGGGTAATGAACGAGCAGACTACTGCACAAAAATAGCTCTAAAAAAATCTTCCCATCTTGCCTCTTTTACACCATATAGATGCTTTCTCCTTCATCTCACTAATTGTTCAAGATATTATTCAATTCGACTGGGATACTTTAGGTTGCTCCTCCAAGTTATATACCGTGAAACCTAAATTCTTCGAACGTAGTTCCCTCCAATTCTCGATCGTCACCTTTTTGTAAAGTGAAATATGCTTAGAATCGGGCAGTATCGCTTTCACATGGTCACCTAATAAGTGGTGACCCTCCGTCAGTATGTACCTTATGTGGTGATCCTCTTTTAGTTCGTCGCGTTTTACAAGAGTGCCCTTCGCTATCTGCTTTTGCGCAAAAATATGAACTTCCCAGCAACCTTCCGTCTATTTTGCCCCTCATTACTCCAGTTCTGTTTTTGAATTCCACCGTTTCTCTTCCTACTTTCCTTTGATATAGCCCATCTTTTTTATTTTTAAACTCCTTTTTCCCTTAAAATGTTCACCTATTCCTCTACTCTTAATATATATTTTGAGCTGTATGCATTACACCTGAAGATTTGTAGCAGTTCCTTTATTTACTGTCTATTGACGTTTGAGTTCCATTGGAATATGACCATATACTCTTTAATCCATATTACTTTCATTGCACTTTATGATCTATACAATATTTACTATATTCAAGTTTTATTAGGTCTCTATGTTCAAGCTTTATTAGTCTGGTATATATTATTTATAGGCTGTCAAATAGCCTCAGTTCAAATTCAAGGTAACTTGAATGGAGGTTACCCGAGGTTAGACGGGTCACGAACGGTTTCGCACAGTCTGACTGCTGCAACCGTTTACCACAGTCGTGGCTGCATGTGATTGCAGCTTCCATTCGACATGGCCAATTTAAATGGTCATGGCTTTAGTCGTTCCTTCATCCGCTTTTCAGATGTCCAGCTTGAGCCCAACTGATGACGCTTTGGACGGCGGATGAAGAAATGGCAAAGCACGACGTGGAGCACGGGTGAACTTCCTTAGCTATATATAGAGTTTTTTGACTTCTTTGGACTGCGTCCAATGAGACAACAGTAGTCAGGAGTTATACACCCCGACCGTTAGGTTCCACATGAGTCCTGCGTCTCCAGTGTGCGAAACATGGGGCTTCCTCCCGGTCAAACAACTAACCAAGAATGTGTTTCTTCTTCTTACTGTGACGCTACACCACGTCAGTTAGCATTGAACTCCTGCAGCCCTAGCCTTCAACCAGGTCGATCTGCAGTAGCCCCTTATCTGATTTTGATATGTAGTAGCCCTTCAACATCTCTTCTTACATTGTCCTACCATTATGGTTTTGGTCTATCTCTTTTTCTGTTACCCCCTATTCGCCTCTCTATGATTCTCTTTGATACTCGGTTTTCTAGCCTTCTCGTCAGATATCTCGCCCATCTGAGTCGCTGAACCCTCACATAGTCCACAATATCAAGATCCATGGATAATTGCTTGAGTTCCAAGTTATTCCTGTTCTTCCAAATTCCAATATCATTCACAGCATTAAAAATTATTTTGAGAGTTTTTCTTTCAAATACTGCAAGCATGTCGTTTGTTTTCTTTGTAGGTGTCCACCTGTCGTAGCCACAAGTGACTAGTGGCCAAATGAGTATTTTATAGATCTTTACTTTCGTGTTTCTTTTTACCACATAAATTTAGATTTTAGGATAGAATACAGGAAGTAAGGGAACCTTTACTTATATTTCATCGTAAGTTTTTCTCGATAATCTCTTCGATTGTGTTAATATATTTAGGTCATATACATATCCTACGATCTGTTTTGCATTATTTATTTTTCCATTTACGACTATATCTATTTCACTGATGACTTTGTTCAATACTATGTTAAGCAGAACAGGTCTCAACCCATCCTCATGTTGCAAACTTTTATCGATTTCAAATTTTACTTTGGTATGTTATTGAATTTTTACTACTGCCTTGAACTTTACATCCTCATACGAGTTAATCTAATAAAGTTAGCTGGTATTCCAATTTCCTCCATGGTCTCGTACATTACTGTTCTTTGAACTCGTACCCCTCTCTGAAATTTATGAATATCTGTAGTAAAGTTGTGTTGATGTTATGAGAGATGTGTTTTTAGTCAGCAGTAATCTTCTGTACAAAGTGGAATAATTTCTTATCGACGATATCTCTAAAAATATGTGTGCCATTGTCTATATCTGTGGCATACTTTTTTCTGAATCTCCATAGCTCGTTCGCCGTTTTTATATTTTATAACGCTTATAGCAAAATGTGATGTCGATTCATTATATCGACTCATTATATCCTGTGATTTTATTGCAAATATATACTCACCGAAAGGATATTTGAAACGTTGCTCTCTAGATATGCAATCGAGCTTCCCAGCAGCACGGAGTAACCAAACTTATTTAACAACACAAGTACTTCTGAGTTTATTTTCAACAATTCGAAATTAAGCAAGTTTTCGTAAAAGCATTTATATCACTGTTAATGATATTTAAATGATTTTTAATCTGGTTAAACCAGTCAAAATGTTTACTAATGTTTTTTGTTATATAGTATGTATAAGAAACAGTTTAACCTGAAAAAATGGTATTTTTATTATTAACAGAGGAAGTTGTCTAAAACAGGACGTCGACCACATAATATATGCTAATTTGTTTTAATATACTGTCACACATGTTTTACATTTGATGGCATAAAATTAATAGAGCTAATAACAAAAACTTTTATTCCATTAAACATTTTTTCAATAACTGATGTTATTAAATTTCATCAGAAGATCAAAACAGAACAAATAAAACATTCAGTCAGAGAAGGGAATTTTGGAGAAGATATGAAATAAACGAAATAAATTAAAATATAGTGTAAATTAAAACGAATCATCTTATCTGGCATTGACTACACAACCGCAAAACAGCAGAAAATGAGTCATTTAAAGTTTTTCAAACATATTTTAGTATAGAACCATCACGGGAGAACAAGAAAGGGAAGACCAAAGGAGAGTTGGATAGAAAAGATTCAAGAAAGGAATAAATTCAAAAGAGCACTGAATGAAATCCTGTAGAATTATAAAGAGAAGTGATGATTTGGAATATCAGGAAGTTTATGAAAAATTATTAATGAGTAATGAATCATACAGTGGCGGCTCGTGAGAGAGGGCGTTGGGACACCGTCCCTCCAGCATTTATCAAAGTAAACAATTTTTCAGAGCAAAACACCATATTATATTTCCGTTCAGTTTTTTTTCTTTTACTCATTTTAAGATATCAATAAAAATTAAAATATCCAAATGTCGAAGAACGTCTGTCAATCCATCACACCTAATAATGCGGATAGAAATTTCATTATCTCGACCCATTTTTATATCGTTGGTCGGACGTTTACCTCCAGCGACCATACGCCACATCATCTTTTCTCGTCGTTGTCGTTACATGTTTTGGTGATTACCAGAATTCGGGGGTTTAACTGCTTTATAAAACATGCGATTTGGACGTAGATTCCCTGCGACCGAGCATATCGGTAATTAGTTTTAAACGCTGATTTGACGTATACGGAGCGCTTGATATGTCTCATGTTGCGTATTTCGTTCGCCTCGCGAATACTTGTTTTTGGGATTTGCTACATGTGTACACACTGAGTAATACTTTTTAAATAAAAATAATCAACTTTTAATTGCAAACATGAGGGTGTCTGATTTAAAACCGTTTTTTGTCATACATCTTTCATATTTTTTTGAACTTTTCGAACATCTCATGAACTTCTTCGAATTTTCTCTATTGATTTGCAGTTACAATAAACTGTTTGAATGGTTTACTCTTCGGGAAACGGTAATTTCCTTCTTATTTATTGCTTTATCTGTGCAACAAGTAACAACTCATCCTCCAATGTCCTTGTAAGTAGTAACAATACAAAATTTTAATGTTTGCCTGGATCACCACCTCTATAGTTCATTATGTATTGTTTCCCACGAGTCCCCACTGGAATCATATTTTCTGGTATCGACAGAAACAGAAAATGATTCATGAAAAACTTCCCAAACAGATTTTTGTTAGTACCATACAGGAGATTAAGAAAGGGAAGACCCAGGAACAGTTGGATAGAAAAGATGTAAGAATGGAGGAAATCCAAAAGAGGACTAAATAAAATCTTGTAGAATGATAAAGAGAAGTGAAGATTTGACATAACAGGAAGTTGTAAGAAGTTATTAATGAATAACGAATCATCTTATCTGGTATTGGTAGAAACAGAAAATGGGTTATGAGAAGTTTCCGAAATAGATTTTAGTATAGTACTACCACGTGAGAACAAGAAAGGGAAGGCCAAGGAAGAGTTTGATAGAAAAGATCCAAGAAAGGAAGAAATCCAAAAGAGAACTGAATGAAATCCTGTAGAATGATAAAGAGAAGTGAAGATTTGGCATAAAAGGAAGTTATGAAAAATCATTAATGAATAAAGAATCATCTTAATGGTACTGACAGAAACAGAATAGATCACGAAAAGCTTCCCAAATAGATTTTAGTATGGTACCACCACGGGAGAACAAGAAAGGGAAGACCAAGGAACACTTGGATAGAAAAGGTTCAAAAAAGGAAGAAATCCAAAAGAAGACTGAATAAAATTTTGCAGAATGATAAAGAGAAGTGAAAATTTGGCAAAGCAGGAAGTTGTAAAAAATTATTAATGAATAAAGAATCATCTTATATGGTATTGACAGAAACAGAAAATAGGTCACGAAAAGCTTCCCAAATAGATTTTAGTATGGTACCACCACGGGAGAACAAGAAAGGGAAGACCAAGGAACAGGTGGATAGAAAAGATTCAAAAAAGAAAGAAATCCAAAAGAAGACTGAATGAAATCCTGCAAAATGATAAAGAGAAGTGAACATTTGGCAAAACAGGTGCTTGTAAAAAATTATTAATGAGTAATGAATCATCTTATCTGGTATTGATAGAAACAAAAAATAAGTCATAAAAAACTTCCCAAACAGATTTTAATATGGCACCACCACGGGAGAACAAGAAAGGGAAGACCAAGAAAGAGTTGGATCGAAAAGATTCAAGAAAGGAAGAAATCCAAAAGAGAACTGAATTAAATTCTGTAGAATGTCAAAAAGCAAGATTTCGAATAACATAAAGTACGATTATTACAGCACTCTGTAACGGATTGGACCGAATTAACTGTAGGTCTTCTTGTGGTACGATATCTCAAACTAGGTGCATACATTCTTCAAATAAATTTAACGTTGCTGACAGCCGGACCAATGGCTAAAAGAATTTACTAATCTCATTAATTTCCTATCATCGATAGATCTGGCGATCTTGCCGCCCAGTCGATTTTTTAATATTTTACATTACTGATATTTTTTTTCTGGCCTTTCTAGATTGAATGTTCAATTAGAAAGATATCAAGAAAAATTAAGAAAAAATAATTTAAGCATTGAAAAGTCCACAGTACAATTTCGAAGGGAAAAAACATCAGCTGACCATTTATCATCAAAAGAAGTTATAAACGTTCTCTCTGGCGATCATCAAAACCATCGTCACACCCCAATCTCGTGGGGTTCAGTACAGAGTCATACTCTAGGTCCCCTATTAGGTAAAAATTCTCTTTGGTTTTAATTTTTTGCTCTTGGTTATATTTGGTTTCAGACGCATATCAAGATACCATCAACGAAAAGGACGATATTATTGAAACTTACGAACTTGAAATGGCAAAATTCACTGGTCAGATCAAGGAAATACTAGAAGAAAACGAAGATTTGTACAAGAAACTAACCGAAGATGAGAGCTGTAGCAGTAAAATCAAAGCACAACTCGATACTGTGAGAGACGAGTTAAAATTGACGAAGGAACAGAATGACGCTTTGATTAAAAAATGTGCCCTTAAGCAAGATAAAATAGAAGAAATTTTAAAAATCTACGAAAATAAAGGTAACTAAACTAATGATGTAGACAATGGTAACTAAATTAATAATGTATGTGTAAATTAAGTGATGAGACTGGTGACGTAGGGTTCAGTTCCGGCAACACTGTTTGTTTTGCCTCTGGAAGGGCGACATACCGACATCTGATGCATCTTCAGTACAAATTTGAATTCTCTGGAGTTAATTGGTGATTTGTAGCCATTATTTTCGTGAATCGAAATTTTCTAGTGCTTTATAAAAATGAGTGCCAACAATTTCGAGCAATGGTGCATTATCTAGTTTTGTTTCAGATTTGTGCACAGTGTGACGAAAACTTTTGCAAAACTTCAACTGGTTTATAAAAACAGCGTTTTGTCAAGGACCCAGGTTTTCAGGTGATTTAAGACATTCTCAGAAGGCTGAGACTCGATTGAAGATATTTTATCGATGAATCTCTCAGTGGAAAACCTTTAACAGCAAAAAGTGATAAAAATGTCCACAGAATCCGAGATCTTGTGCATTCTAATCATTTCATCATCAGAATGATCTTGTAGGAGTTGAATTTGTGCGGAAATGATCTGCGCGACAATGCTTCCGAAAAACCGTCCACAGGATTAAAAACACAACAGGAGGGAAACATGTATTGACTTTTTAGTGCGGATTGAAAATGACCCCCATTTTTTCAGACGTGTCATTACTGTGACGAGTCTCGTTGCTCGAAATTGTTTTCCGTTTTACATAATACGTTTTACATAATAAAATAATTGTTACGAACTAGCAAGTGACTCTAGCGCAACGTTTTCCAATCTGGGAGGTGCGGACTAATGCAGAAGGTGGCACAAATAACAAATTTAATTTTCATAAGATACAAAAAATATAGATATAAACTTTCGTATCATAACATTTTTTAAAGCATTTACCACTACCTACCTCATTCTAGCTTCGATAAACATTTATTTACCTATAATGAGGTAAACATTTATTTGAAAAAATATTTATTTTGCTGAAATGGATTGATAATCCTCAAGCATTTGATAAAAAGAAATCATTTGAAGTTATCTGAATGCACTTTATGCTTCACTAACCAGCTCTTGTGTCAAAAAATATAAGCCAGGAGCTTAACAACATTTTTATAAAAGCTACAAACTGCATTAAAAAACTATCCTTTAACAGTTAGGTTGTTTGTAAATCTGTGTGAAGATATAGAAACTAATTGTATCTCACTTCTATACTATTGCGAAGTGTTCTAGCTACCTCGTGCAAAAGTGATTCAAAGTGTGCTTGAGGTGTTCAAAGAAGAGATTGGAATTTGTCTTGGAAATAGTATAATAAAACAAAATTGTCTAATTTCCACTTATATTTTTCTCTAAAACATAACGCGTTTCGCTCCACTGTAGCTTCTTTGAATGGTTAACAAATAATGAAATTGTATTGTGACAAATAGTAGGTTTGGTTTGATTGTAACATGTTTTTTTTCTGGGAATTTCCAGAACACTTATTAAGACTGTTTTTTGGACATATTTAATTATTTTTTCTTCGCTATTAAATATGTCGAAAAAACAGTCTGAATAAGGGTTCTGGGATTACTATAGTACCTACTATTTGTCACAATTTAATTTAATTCTTTGTCAACCATCCGGAGAAGCTATAATATAGCGAAACGCGTTATATTTTAGAGAAAAATATAAGTGGCAATTAGACAACTTTGTTTTATTTATACAATTTAGTATGAATTTCCATCAAGAAATGCCGCAACCATCCTTTTATTTCTTGAAGAAAATCATAATGAAGAGGCAAACTTGTTTAAGTATGAACTAGTTAAACTTGCTATTTGGTTGAAATTTTTGGTGAATTGAGAGTTTTCAATAAATTAATGCAATGACCACAAACGCATTCACTGATACAAAAAAAAACAACCATAGACAAATTGGAGCTATGGAAATCGAATTTACAAAAAAAATAATTTCCAGTTTTAAATGTTTTCTGCGTGGAAGATAAAACTGAAGCAAACAAAAATATATTTACTAAATACTTGGATGGTTGAATGGATTACCGAGTACTTGGATAAATTGTTAATACACTTTTCACATTATGTGGAAGATTTTGACCTTTTAGTAAGTTCTCTAATTAATTTATTTGGTTGAAATTTTTGGAGAATTGGGTGCTTTCTATAAATCAATGCAAGGATCACATATGCATTCACTAATACAAAAAGTGAAAACATTCATAGACAAATTGTAGCTATGGAAATCAAATTTCCAAAAAAAAATTGTTTCTACTTTTAAATGATTTATTTGCGAAACATAAGACTGAATCAAACACAAATTTATTTACTAAATACTTGAATGGTTGAATGGATTATTGAATACTTGGATGGATTGCTAATACACTTTTCACGCTAGATTTCGATCTTTTAATAAGTTCGCGTATATATAAAATTGATTTGTGGATGAACCAGATGACATTGAGTTTGAATTGCCAACTATTGAAACGAAATGGAACTATCACGCGTTACTTCATTGGAATAAAAATTTCACAGTGAAATTTATTTGTTATTATTCTGTCCTTTTAATTTTTTTCATTTATTACATTAATACATTTTTTACGTTTAAATATGTTTGTGTACTATTTTATGAAATAAATGGGTAGGGGGGTGTAGAGGTGGTAATATTAGATTTTTTAAAGGGGGCGTAGTAACTTAAAGTTTCGAAATTATTGTTTGCGGTGAATACGCATCAGATGATGGTATAGCTACCTCCAACAGTGTTGCGGGATCGAAGGCTACGCCACAAGTCTACTTACTTTATTTACACACCTCGTACAACAGGTATGTTCTGTATATATTAAATAATTAATTTTTCATCACAATTCAACAAGTGATGCTTTTATACTGCGAAATTTAAAGCAACTTTCAATAATTATGAACACGCCATCGATAGTCAGTTAACTTCGTTAATAGCGAATATATCGTAACGCGGTGGCATATTGAACTCTGCAGATAATGTGATGATAATTGAATTGACTTCATCTGCGTGCAAAGTTTTAGAATTGATCATAACAAGTCTGCCCGAATATGGATAATCTCCAAAATCATCTTTTCAAAGCACTTTTGTACTGCACGAATTAAATATGACCCTTCATTTTTCACATCGCATATTTTCTTCCCCGCTTCTCTTTCAACTGACGTTTTTGTTAAGAAACATCACAACTGAATAACAATATTTTTATAAAGCGGTGCAGAAAAAAGACAGAAAATACCATAATAATGTTTGTAGTTATGGATCTGATAACATATTGAAAAATTGTTAATTATAGAATTTAAAAAAGATAAAGAATGTTCTGAAGATAAGGATTGCTGGCCCGCCAATACAACAATAGTGTTTAGTGATCCACATTTCTCATCTATAGAAAATACTGAATATGTAGAGGTAGTTTTCTCTTGTTCACACTTTTCTCTTTCTTCAAATATGGAATACTATACTACAAATTTCGTTTTTGTTTAATATGACATTGTATGCCTTGTTTTGTTCCGTTATCTGAAACTACTGCTTCGTAAATACTTGTCATTGACCATTTGTCTATAGAAAATACTGCACAAAAAAACATTGAAAACAAGCAGCTGATTATAAAGCTGATACTTTTTTTCCACAATGGGTAAATTCTACTGCTTTCTCTAGAGTGTAATACAAGTATTACAATACTTTGTACAAGTTTGTACAAGTATTACAATACTTTCTCTACTACTAGATTTGCGTTTTTTCCTTTGTTTATAAATAAAGGATTATACTTCACTCCTCCGATGTCAATTCTTGCTCCGATAAATAAACATTGCTTATTCAGTATCAAACTCCACTGCGAAATATTCAGTCGATGTTGTTATCAAAAACCACCCCTGAGGGAAATAAGCCGCGAAATTAAGACAATTTTAAGACATTATTTTAAAAAAATACTTCAAACTGATTGACTCAGCCCGTGAGATTTGCGAAGTAGAGGTGGTGGTATCCGTAGTTGCTGTATCAGTCGGTCCTGCTGTGTGTTTGGTGGAATTTTGAAGAAATAATTGACTCTACTCAACTCAAAAAAATGGTCAACTATAAAAAAGTTCTCCCAGAGCAAGATCACTTCTTTCACATCGGATCACCTCAAAAATCAACGAATAGGATTTTGAACTTCTCCTTCGCCCAGCATACAGCTCCGACCTAGCTCTGTCGGATTACCATCTGTTTCGGTCCATGGTTTACTTTTTGCGAAGAGAAAAATCAGAAATGTTTTTGTTGAAGTTTGTCGCCTCCAAAGACTCATACTGGTACCAGTGAGATATAGAGTTATTGGTTCAAAGATGAGTTGAGGTCATTGAAAACAACGGCCTATATTTCAGTGAATAAGCTTTAGGTATACATTTTTTAAACAGTGAATAATTAAGTACTTCAAAAACGCAAATACTTTTGTTACGTCCTGCCAAAAGACTTACATGATAAAATGGTGAAGGTAGTATTAATGCTGACATGTTTTTCGTTACAGTGGATCAAATGAAGCGTGACTATCAGGTAGTTCACGACGAATATATCAAACTACGAACTGAGAATTGTTCCTTAAAAGATAAAATCAAATCTCTGTCCGATTCTCAAGACGATTTCAAAAATGAGCGTCAAAACTATATACCTGTATCCGTGCATGCAGCTAGCGTAAATGAATGCAAAAAGTAAGTCTAATATATATATATATATATATATATATATATATATATATATATATATATATATATATATATATATATATATATATATTTATAATTGATATTCAAAATAGTGATCAATTTTTAATGTATAACAAAACAAAGACAAATTTCTTAAAATAGTTATTTACTATCTCTTGATTCCTGTGTTTCCAATCATATTAACATCATCAGGAAATAACTCAAGGAAAATTTTCACGATACATTAAATCGCTTGTTTGCAATATTTCGACGAGCATTTCGCTAACTAATTTGTGTACGTATAATGCCGTTTTTGTTTTTCCAAATTTTTAAAACATTACCATCTACTGACTTAATAAAGCATAATTTATCTTTAACTTAAATATTGTATTGGGTGTTTATTGTTAAATTTTGAACAAAATTAGGTGACCCCTATAGGAATGGAAGATCAACATATGTTCCTAAGTAGATATTTACTGTGTTATGAATTTCAAAAGAATAACAATGCCACAAATGCCATTGATACCATTTTTACTGATGCCTAAGGTGGTAGAATATGTCAAAAGTGATTTAAATCATTTAAAAACGGTGATTTCAGTCTTTTCGACAGTATATCTCGAAGACTGATCAGGAATTAGTCGCAACGCTTAAAATTTCATAGTCCACAATACAACGGTATTTAAAACAACAAAGTGTAAAATGAAGGAATGTGGGTGCAACATTAACTTTCAGTTGAAAACAAAATTTAACAACGTTTATCCACCTGCAATGCACGTTTGTCCAAATTAGGAAAAGTTCATTTTCTTCAACAAATTGTTACTGAAGATATAAAGTGGATTATATAAAGTAATCTTAAGAAAACAATAAACATAGGAAAAAACAATAGTTAACACCAGGACAACCATCTTTGCTCACTCTAAAACCCGGTCTTGCCCATAAAAAGGGTTACTATCAGTATAGTGGGATCTTACAAACATTATTCCCTTTGAAGTTCTGAATCATAATGAAACAATAAGTGCTAAATATTATTGTGCTCAGATATTATGCGCAGCCTTAACTGATTAATCGAAAAGGTATTATTCTGCGGCATGACAATACACTACTTCATAGTACCAGAATCATCAAAGAAAAAATCAAGAGTTAAGCTGGGGAGACTTCGTTACCCTCATCGTTATTCTCATCATGCTGCACTATCAGACAACCATCTTTTCAGATCTATGGAACATTTTCTTCGTGTAAAAAATTCTTACTGCAATCGAAGAATATTTTTCTTCAAAATCGCCTTTATTTTGCAAAAAATGGAATAGAAAGTTTGTAAGAGAAATGAGCGAAGATTGTCAATAACGATTGACATTATATTGAAGGTTAAAATTGTATTCTTACTCTCATATAAAATAAGATTTTGTACGGTATCAAAAAATGTCATAACTTATTTCTTTAATATGTTACCATAATAAGGAAATTATTCTAATCTTGATACTAATGTCCGATGGTCGTTCAATAAGTCCTTAGAAATCCAAGAGATGGCGCTCGTAGCATTGGAAATGGTTTGTTTTAGTTAGCATCATTATTCACTAGATAGCTGTAAAAGTCTCGGTTATATTCATCACATGGTTTCATTTTTATTGTCGATTGAAGCAAAAAACTTTTGTTTATTGAGAAAAAGAGCAAAAAGTTAGTTTCGAGTGGTGATCAAACACTTATTATTGATTGATTTGTCCGTTACTTTGTTATAGTTCATTTTTTGAAAAGGAATAAAAGGAATAAAACAATTTTTTACTTTGTTATCTGTCACTTTTATTTTTAAACAAAATTTGTGTGACTATAGTTTCGTAAAACGACTTTACATTCTCAAACACTACTTTAAAACTCGTTTACGAAACGTTTACTCGTTTACGGTTTAAAAGTCGTTTTACGAAACTATAGTCACACACATTTTATTTAAAAATAAAAGTGATAGATAAAGTAAAAAATTGTTTTATTCCTTTTTTTTATTAAACACTTATATTTAAAAGACAACACTGAAAGACATCAAAGCTGTGCTGGATGAAGTTCATGGCATGCGTAGATGAGTTTAAACGTGGCCGTACATCCACAAAAGATGAACATCGTTCGGAACGTTCAGTGGAAGTGATTACTCCCGAAATGATTGACAAAATCCACGACATGGTTTTAAGTGATCAACGAATCAAAGTGCGCGAAATAGTTGAGGCCACAGGTTATCGCAAGATACAGTGTTTTCAATTTTACACGAAAAATTGGGTGTGAAAAAAACATCGGCAAGATACCCATCTTGCCGCACCCGCTCTGTGCTCTCAGTGGAGAATAAACGCAATCATGTAGTCGATTCTGAGGCTGTTTTGGCGCTTTTTCGTCGCAATCCTGATTAGTTCCTGCGTCGATACATAACTGTGGACGAAAAATGGATATACTACTACACTCCAGAGACAAAGAAACAATTAAAGCTGTTTTTTTTGAAGGCGAACAATCTCCGAATAAGAAAGGGAAGCCGGTGAAATCGGCCGGCAAGGTTATGGCTACAGTTTTTCTGGAATGCTCGCGAAATCATCTACACCGATTATTTAGAAAAAGGAAAAACAATAACTGGAGAGCATTATGCGTCGTTATTGCACCGGTTGAGCAAAGAAATCAAGAAAATTCGCCTTCAATTGAAAAAGAAAAAGATCCTCTTCCATCAAGACAATGCACGGGTGCACATCTGTACAGTAAGGTGGGCCGAAAATCCGTTTTTTTTCGAATTTCTTTTAATAATAAATTATATTTATTATTTTTATTTAATAAGAAAATATTTTTCATTATGCCAAAAAAAATTTGTGCGAGGGAAAAGATTTTAAGTCGATATCTTAGGCTCCTCAAAGTTAGTCAAAGTTCAAAGTTTTTCAACAATTTTCTCTTTATTATTACTTAATTTGGTGTAAGGACCTTTACTGTAGAGAATTATATTTCCGATCAAAGTAAGTTGAAAAAAAATTTGAAAACTTTGAGCTTTGACTAACTTTGAGGAGCCTTTTTTTCGAATAATCCAAAATATTTTCGTTATTAAAAGAAATTTGAAAAAAACGGATATTCGGCCCATCCTACTGTACAGTCTCGTAGTTTAATTAGCGAAGTAATTTTTAGTCGTGAAATGTGCACTGAAATAAAGCAAACAAATTATATAATTTTTTTTTCTCAATCTTCTTGAGTTTCATACTTTTATGGTCTCGGAAAATAGTGTTGAGAGTTCCTTGCATTCCACACACGATGTCTTTAAACTAGAGAAACTAAACATCAAAAATCGTCTATCTACAATAGGGAGATGAAAAGGAGTGCGGAGCAATTCACAGAAAATGTTCTTTTGACGCAGAAATAAAACCTGTCTTCATAAAACAAAGTATACAAACGAATTAATAAAATAACTGTCATTATTTTTTACGCAATTAAATGTATCGTTCTCAAAATAATTCATCATTTCCAGGTGGTACGAAGAATTAAAACATCAGTATGAAAACGAAAAACAAAAATTGACGAATAATCTAGACTCTCAAACAAATTTAATAAAAGAATTGCATGAAAACATAAAGACCTTCAAACAAGCAAAATCAGAATTGGAGGGGAAAATCCAGAAATTGGAGAAAGACTTAAAGTAAGAAATGAGAAAAACCTAACTGCAAATTTTGTTCATAGAAGAGTGAATGAGCGGTCTTAAAAATTATATTTTAAGGAAAGCTGAAACACGTCAGCTAGATCTGGAACATAATTTGAATCAAGTACAACTATCTCGTAGTGCTTGCAGAAAACAACTTCATAAAGCAATGGGTTTCGCTAAAGACATGGTAGTTGAACAAGAAACTTTGTTGAGAGCTTTGAATCAGAGACAGTTGGAGAACAGGGCAGTCAAGAAGATTGGATCTGAGATGGCCCAAAGGATGGATACACTTAAAACTCAACTGAAAGTAAAAATTGAATGTTAAATTTGATCACATTGTAGTTTTAGAGGTTATGTTGTTTTAGGATGTTCAAAAGTCAGCATGGCAGGAGTTTTCTACAGTGGAACAAAAGATTCAAGAACAATCGGATTTAATAGAAACGATGAAAGAGGATCATTTAAAAGAAATCGAAAAATTGCAGGGTGTTATATCAGAACAAGAGAAACAACTATCTAAACAAGCCAAGAGTGGTCAATATATTCCAGCGAGTCCGTATAAGTTATTTAAAGATAAATATACTTAATATGTAGATATTGTTAAAATATTTTATAATTTTTGTAGTTTTTGATATATATTCAAAATAAAAAAAAGGATCATATTTTTTAATAGTAAGTTTAATAAACACATTCGCAAACATTTTATTGATATAGGAACTTGTTCATCCCTGCCAACGACCCTGAAAAAAAACTACCACCCACGCAAATAACAAGTCATTGCACATCAGCTGCTCAAAAATGGAAAGCCCTCAAACCAACACAATACGAACATCCAAGTCAATAGAATAGAACGCGGCCACACATAGGAGACAAATCAGATATTTAAATCATTCTTGTATTTGTGCAGAAACACGTGACTTTGCCAATGCAAGGCCATCCATGACAATTCATCGAGCAGCATCATCTCCTTTCTGATTGTATTGAGTCAAAAATGACAAGCCACAGCCCCATCTCTTTGTTTTGCGATTGTCAGTTCTACGAAAATCCGCTCACAAGAGGTGGCGGGGGCGTTAAATGTACAAATAAACCCGCTTTCTAACTGTATGTTCTAGAGACTTAAAACCTGGCAGGAATTCTCTTTATACTTCATGAAAATTGATAATATTTTTAATAAATTTTCTAAATTGGGTAGAAAGAGAGCATAAAAGACTACATTCATATGACAATTTATATTGGTATTAAAAGAATGAAGAAAACTCTGACAGCCATGTCTTTTTGAAAAAATGGATTATTCCGTTCGAATCTGGTGTCTTTGGAAGGATTGAGATTTGATATTTTTTCTTTTTATAGCTTCAAATAGCCTCATTATTTTGTATTCTATCTATGTGAATGTATTTCAAAGCTATTTAAATTAAATTGATAAAAAATACAATTTTCTGGGATTCTCGTGGAGTGATGTTTCTAGACTATAAGGCAAAATGACAATCATCGGGAAGTATTACACTTCACTACTATACCAATTGAAAAGTGCTTTCAAAATAAATGGCAATTTCTAGCCAAAATGAAACTATTCTTTTACCATGATAATGCACCTGCACATATGTATCCGAGTAATGTCTGAATGAGTATGGTGTGTTCATATATATTTTTTTATTTATTTGGGCTTTTCGCCGTGATCTAAAACTCAAAAATATCAAAAATATCTGTTCTTATATAAATAAAGAATCACTGGGTAAAACAAAAAACGAAGACAAATTTCTCAATGATTCTTTTTTGTAATAAATTTGCCTAACGAACAAACTTTTAAAAATATAAAAAATGTTCTAAAAAAATATACAAACTTTAACGTTAATGTTTCGGGAAGTATTATTCTCCCGTTTTTTCTATAATTCTATATATTTTCTATAATTTCTATAAATTCTGAAAAGATAGGAAGAAAATATATTTTTGTGTATGTCAATGATACTTACATTGACAATTAGTTTTTAATGACAGTGACATACTACCAAAGAAATATATATATATATATATATATATATATATATATATATATATATATATATATATATATATATATATATATATATATATATATATAGGTGAGGTTTACTGTGTGATTGTTTACTGTACTGATTGTGTATTGAAATACTTAAATGTTTTTAATTGTATTCTTTAGAATCGGGAACCATATTGAATTTAAATCTACCGAAGGCATAGCAATACAGTTATTTTTATTTAAATTAATTATAGCGGTTTCTTTTAATCTTCCGTATTTTGTTACCGATTCTTTTAATACCATTTTGGAATTATTCCAATTGATTTTATGACCCGATTACCATGTGTGTTGACAAATTCTAGATTTATTAAAATTGCCCTTTCTAAGAAGATTTTTTCTCTCTTATTCTAACATTTAACGGTCTAGATGTCTCACCTATATAGAATTTGCCACATTCGCAGAGAATTTTATAAACCACATTTTTGGTATTTTGTTGTGTGTTGTTTGGTTTAGCTTTTGTTAATATAGATCTAAGAGTATTTTTGTTTTAAATGTTGTTCTTATGTTGTATTTATTTCCTACTCTTTTAATTGTGTCGGAAATTCCGCGGATGTAAGGAATTATGAGGTTAATTGTTTGAGATTTATTATTATTGTTATTAACAACTTGTCTGGTATCAAACGTTTTAAACGATTGATTATAAAATATTTTTTGGGTAATTGTTTTTTATTAAAATTTCTTTGGTGGGATTTGTTTCTTTCTGTAGTGTATCACTGTCGGTACAAACAAATTTTGCTCTGTCATACAAACTTTTAATTACTCCTATTTTGACTGATTTTCAGTGATTGGAAAAGAAATTGATATACCTATCTGTGTTTGTTGGTTTTCTCCAAACTGTAGTTTTTAATATGTTGTTTTGTTTTAATATTAAAGTGTCGAGGAATGGCAATTTATTCTCCTTCTCCATCTCTAAAATAAACTTAATTGTAGGTTCTCGAGAATTTATATCTTGTAAAAAAATATTTAGATCGTCAATGCCATATTGCCATATTGCCATATAGCAAAAATATCAACATATCTAAGCCATATTGTTGGTTTTTAAGAGATTTATTTAATATGTCATTATCGAGTTCCTCCATAAAGATATTACTCATCAAAGGAGAAAGAGAAGAATCCATTGCCATTCCGAAACTTTGTTGATAATAATCATTTTCTAATTGAAAATATGTGGTTTTTAAGCACAAAGTTAATAACAGAACAATAAGAACAGATATTTCTGATATTTTTTGAGTTTTACGTCGTGGCGAAAAACCCAAATAAAAAAAAAAAACATATGTCTCCGGTTGTTGCGAGACTCCATGACCTCATTTTGAAATGTTTCCACATGCACCATATTCACTAGATTTGACTACCAACGGTTACTTTATCTTCCTAAATCTGATGAAATGGTTCGCTGAATAAAGATTCACTTGAAATGGTTAGGTCAAAGCTAAAACAATCACCTAAATTGCAGGGTTTTGGAACTACGTTGTAATATCACGTTGTAATGTATTGTGTTTTTTATGTCAGGTCGAGAACTTTTAGATTATAAAAAGTTACCTTTACAATTAGATATACTTGACATTTAATTAACAGTTGGATATTCAGGAGACCAAATGACATGTTTTCTATTTATAGATTGGTATCGGCAATAAAATATGTTAACTAACAGGGTAGAATGCAGCCTGACGCGATCATACATCTCGAGAACAAAGCTCAATGAGAGATTTTCATTAAATCGGCAATAAAATCGACACGCCTGTGTCAGGTAAACAACTATAAAAAATGTTATTTTTTAATGGAATTCTTTTAGCGATGACTTACATGTTACATAAACATGTGTAACCAAATGTCGTTGCACGGTAGACCTATTTTTAAAAATGACTAACTAGGCATAATTAACGTTAATAGTATAATTGCTTTTTTCAAACTTTAAACCAATGAATTTGTTTATTGTTGTTTATCAAGGAATAAAAAAGTTCTTGGTGTCAATTCAAAAAAATGTCTTTGAAATAAGATTTTTTCTCTTCGAGTATTAATTTGTAGTATTTCTATTAACATTTTTACACAAGTTATTTGCTTTTGGCACCTGTTAAAATACAGTATGCAAAAAAAGTATTTGTTCACAATAATTTTAGGGGTTTATGACAATTCATGGAGAAAATTTTAAAAAGATTATTTTTAAATATAACCACAAATTACATAAAATAGGATAATAATTTATTTGAAGATATCAGTTAAATAAATAATATCTTTAACAATAACGTTTGAAACAAAAAAATATTTGCCCACCGCCAAGTACCATTTTTTTTAATAAAAATCAATTTCTTTTGGCCT
Source organism: Cosmopolites sordidus (assembly GCA_031761425.1). Lineage (NCBI taxonomy): Eukaryota > Metazoa > Arthropoda > Insecta > Coleoptera > Curculionidae > Cosmopolites > Cosmopolites sordidus. The sequence goes on along the minus strand of JARFXV010001899.1, from coordinate 15,509 downwards.
CTAGTTTATTTAATATTTTGTGAATATGCACGAATGGCAGCTTTCAAACGTTTAGTCATTTATTCTACTAACTTTTTTGTAAAATCTGTGGATAAAATGTTTTATACATCAAAAATTATTTTTGATGCATGAAAGGGTTGTGTGAGCAACCTTCTAGTGGCATTATAGAGGAGCCATTACTTGTTGTAGGTAAGGGTAAGGGTTTAGGGTCGTTATCTTAAACTCGGAGAGATTTACCACTAAACATTAAATTACTTTTTTAAACTTCTTCACTTTCGTTTCGCTAACCATGTTAGTACCATCAGGAGATGATTCTAAAACTAAGCTATGTTGTATTTATATTACAAAAATACCTAATAAAGCGACTTAAAAAATCATGAACCGTGAAGTTAACTAAGCGTTATATTAATAATTGAAAAAGTTGACTGACTGGAATACGTCCTTTATCCCAGTTCCTCCCGAAACGTTTACGTTCTAAAGTTTGTATTTATTTTAGAACATTTTTGTATTTTTTAAAATTTCGGTCGTCAAATTTATTACAGAAAAAGAATCACTCAGAAATTTGTCTCCCTTTTGTTTTTGTACCCAGTGATTCTTTATTTACATAAGAACAGATATTTTTGATATTTTTTTTAGTTTTAGATCGTGACGAAAAACCAAAAAAAAAGAAAAAAAAGTTAACAAGCAATTTACTCTTATTCTTATACCTTCTTTCTATCTAACGATTGACTTTAAAAGTTTATTGAATTTTTGGCAATTGAAATCGTATTGCATGAAGTTTTTCGATTTTGAGAAATATATAGGTAGATAGATAGATAATAAAATAGATACTTAGAGAGATATAATGAATAAATAATTATAATTGTTTCAGGTTAATATATCTAAGCATGTATAATATTTTATTGTTGCAGTTCAATCCTATTTGGGAATATTTTGAAAACATATAATATTACAACTGTCAAAGGCGACATGTAATGTAATAAAACGGATTCATTAGGCAGTTCTCAACCAAAGTAACAAACAATCAAAGGCTTAAAACTTAACCTGCCGAAGTATCATTCATCCAGTGGCGGCTCGTGAGTGAGGGCGTTGTGGCGCCGCCCCTCCAGCATTTATTACAGTCAACAATTTTTCAGAGCAAAACACCATATTATATTTCAGTTCAGTTTCTTTCTTTTGACTAATTTTCCTGGTTCACTTCCTGTATAGGGTTTCAATAGCCCGAAAAGTAAAAAGAAGGAAGAGGAAAGCAAAAAAAAAATCTTCAGCCGCACTATTATCTTTTAGGCCCTCCCACTTTAAAAACCAACGAGCCGCCATTGCATTTGTCTGAAAGTGAACATTATTTGAATAAACTGTCTGAAAGAAATCAAGAAACTAGTTTGAAACAAACTGTTTCAAAACCTGTGCGCCTCAGCATTGATAGATATGATAATAAACTTCAAGCTACTATACAAGAGTTACTAACGGGCCCACCAACCAGCAAAGCAAAGCAAAAGCAAAATGGCCAGATGATCATCACATTGCCCAACGTATTGATAAGGCAATTAGATATTACATAATTGTGGACATGCAACCATACGCTACAGTCTCAGTGATTCAAACGTTTGAATTTTGCTGATCTATTTAGTCCGAAATGGTATAAATTGAAGTCGGAAAAATACTTCCGCACTCAGTTAATGCAACATATGAGAGGATTCAAGCTAAAGTCGTTACGTTGTTATTGGAAGCTGATTGGATAGGTTTTACTATAGATATATGGTCAAACCCTACAAAAACTTGTTCCCTGCTAAGTTTTACAATTAATTTCATTCGAAATGAACAACGCCTAAAAGTAGTATTGGGCGCAAGCGCTTTGGAAGACGACCACACTGGTAACTATATTGCGGAAGAATTTACAGAAATTGCTGCAAAATACAATATTGAATCAAAAATTTACTTTTCTGTACCAGACAACACTGCAAACATGGTTCGTGCAACTCGAGTTGCTGATTGTACATCATTGGGATAAGTTCCTCATACGCTACAGCTCACGATCCATGACGCTATTTTTTCAGTATTCGAAGTCGAAACACTGATAAAAAAAATGTCGCAAAGCAGTCGGACATTGTCACAGAAGTGAATAAGCCCGAAGGTATTTGGTATATTTCAAAAAACATTGAATTTGCCGAAACAAACACTCTTTCCAGATGTCGAGACACGTTGGATAGTATATACTTAATGATGGAACATCTGATCGAGCAAAAAAATGCCATACATCTGTACCGCATTGAAAAGGGCTCTACAGAAGAGATGAACAGTGAAGAGTGGGCAACACAAAAGTGGCAAACATTTTGCTAGCAATAGCGCTTGATAGCTTCCTCAGAGAGCCAAGACTGCAAAGAAATGGCAATATTTTTGAGTATTGGATTTCATCGCCGTACAAAGTTTTAAGACCAGCTGCTACAAAGTTTTTACCAGCGCCGCCGACTAGCGTCGCTAGTGAACAACTTTTTAGTAAAGCTGGGTAATTATATGATGAGAGACGGCACAGTCTAAAGGGCAGAAACACAGAAAAATTACTTTTTTTGTGTCACTGACACAAAACTTATATGTGTGCCCTACTACAATAACTATTGACACAAAATGTATCAGATTTTGTGTCAATAGTTATTGTAGTTTATTTGATATTCATATTAATAGTTATTACAAGTTTATTCGATATTGAATACTAAAAAATCATGGTAAATTAAATATGCATTCAAAACTGATGCATTTTTCATTTTTTTCCATATTTTTTTTGTTTTGTAGTGTGTCTAGTCTCGGTCTCGGCCGAAAATTCATTTTATTCTCGGTCTTGGCCGAGACTAAAAAACCAGTCTCAATCGGGCCTTAATACCAAGCGCTGTATGCCAAGCGTGCAAATATTTTTTTCAGTCAAAAACACCATTGTTTGGCATATCATTTGTGTGATTGATATTGACTGAAACAATGTTGTATTCATGTCATGTGACTTCCTGTTAAAAAAATTGTTAATTTCTCCATGATTTGTGACAAATTCCTAAAAATCAGGGTGAAACCTTTTTTTACTACTGTATGTTATTGCAGAATGGGACAAGAAAATTTATTTTTATCTTACCGAAAAAGCAATAAAATATTTAATGGTATCAAGATGTACAACGGTATATTTCTCTGGATCTACCGTTTTTAAAATAACCTTATCACAAGCAGAGTGGCGCAGTGGAAGCGTGCTGGGCCCATAACCCAGAGGTCCGTGGATCGAAACCACGCTCTGCTAGGACTTTTTTTATATTCTGAAGATATACAACTATAAAATAAACTATATTTTTTATGAATTGTTATTTTTTATATGAGTATTATTTATCTACTAATAATAATTTTCATATTGGAGAGTTAATTAAGCTGATATGTTTAATTTTGCTTGAAATATAATATTTCTGTTGATTATTCTATTTAACATTCGATATTGCAAGTTTTACTTTATTATGCAAGATAATTAACTCCATTATTTTGTCATTAAAAATTTTGCTAAATTTAGACCACGCCTCCGTTGATGTGATAGAACTATATCCGTCGTTGCACCTCTATCGGCAACGTTGCAATTTCAGTGACAGTTCGGCAACCAGTAGTCATTGTGCTTCTACTGGCGGCTTAATATAAATATACTATCGCTTTTTCCGCTAAAAATTAACAAAGTGCCTCTATAATATCGTCGATCTAAAAATTATTAAACAAATATCGTCAACTTTTACGTATTAAGGCTTTTTAATTGTTTAGTGTCGTGTTGTTTCAACTCGAGGGTTGTTTTCCATATATTGATTTTTCTCCTAACCTATAAAACTTAGGTTGAATCACCCCAACGCGACGAAAGCAACCCTTGTGTCTAGTATTAGTGTTTTGTTTTTTTCCAGTCTTTCAGCTTAGACGAAGTGTACGTAATTGTCATTACGATCGAATGTTCTGTGCGGGATTATAGTGACTTTATCTTAAAATGGATTAAAACAATATTTATTACGTTTTTTAGTGATAGATATACTAGTGACTTTAGCTAAAATAATGTTTATATACCGTTTTTGAGAATATTTATAATGAGTAGTGTATGTGTGGTTGAAAACATTGTTTCGTGTGATCATAGGGTGAGTTTATTTTTTTCGCATCTGCGAATATTCAACGTGGTTATCTAAAAGTTATTTATAGCATTCACATTATCATTTTTGTTGTATATAGGTTAAATAAGCTAACGCAAGCGTTTCATATTAAACTTGTTTAAAGGATATTTTATTTTAGCCTCACAAATTTTAAAAAATTTTATTGCAAGGATTTTGAGAGTTTATTTTCAAACGGTGTCATTTTAAGGTACTTAAGAATAATTTAAAGTTATTTTTATCAGATTTTTAGTTGTACGAAATATGTGTCAAGTGCATATTTATTCTTTTTGGTAGTATTAAAAGATATTTTGTAGGAATTAAATTTGACATATTGCAGCTAGTGCATTGGATGAAATATTGATTTCAACTTCAGGGTGAGATCTTTTTAGCTAGATAGACGAGAGAAAACGGGGGGCTGTTAAAGGGGTAAATATATAATTAAGCTTTACATGTGTTTAGTTTCAATCGTCACCACTTCTGCTATGTGGTTCTAATTAGGGTTGGTACTGAAAATGGTGAATATGATTTTAGTTGAATTTTTCGTTACATTTTAAATGGCCTTAAAAGAAATTATCATAAGAAAAATAAAAGAAGTGTTTCTCAAATTATTTTTTAAATGCAAGTACATAATTTTTAATTCTGCATCATTTTGAGTAGATTTCTGAAAGTATAATTGCCTAGAAGTGTAATGTAAATAAGTAATTATTGCTAGTTATAACGACCGAATGGTATCATGATATGAAGTAGAGGATTGTGGGACTCGCAAGATCGCATATCAAGAAATATAACCTTTTAAAAATGTGAATAACTAAGATATTGTAGTTGCATAAAATATTCTATTGTAAGATATTGTAGTTGCATCAATTCTTTTATTGAAATCTTTAGAGATTTACCATTAAACACCAAATCACTTTTTTGAACTTCTCGACACACGTTTCGCTAACCATGTTAGCATCATTGTCGAAAAGTTTAAAAAAGTGATTTGGTGTTTAGTGGTCTCTTCTCAATCTCTTCAAGTTTATTGTAGTTGCAGTTGTATAAAAATGCGTGCTTTGCATACCGAAGAGTCTAATTAGAGAAATAAATAAGCAAGGTAGCTGATATTCTACTATGATCAAAAAGTAAGGTAGCTTGAAATATATCACAGAGTATTTTTTTATTTATCCAAATTGATTTTCTCTCTTTCAAAGTAACCCTCTCTCCAGTCTTAGAAACAGTTTTTTTTACTCGACTTCTGGTATTTCCTTCAAAACGGCCAGAGAACTCTTGAATGGCTTTTATGAATTCAAAAGGGCGGCCACGAAGTAGTTTCTTCAATCGAGAGGATAAGAAAAAGTCACATAATGCTATATTTGGCGAATGTGGGCTTTTGGAACGGTGTTTGTTTGTTTTTAGTGAAAAAATTATGAATAATATCTGGGTGCGATGGTGCGTTATCGCGATGCATAAATCATGAATTGTTTTACCACAAATCTTTGTTTTTTTTTCGAATGGATTCATAAATGACAAATAACGCTTAAATAATATTCTTTATTAACTGCTTGTCCACTTGAAAGGAACTATTTTGACTCTCTGATTTTTAACTGGCTTTGACGTGGTTTTGGTTCATCTTTAGCGCGATATTTTGAGCTGTTTCTAGGTCATAAGCATAGATCCATGTCTCATCACCAGAAAATATGCATTTCATAATATCATCATCCAAGTAATGCATCTTTTCAAAATGACGATGTTTTTCAAAACAATTTAATGTTTTGGGAACAAAACTAAAAGAGACGAGATAATTCTAAATTGTTTTTCAAAGTTGATTGAGTTGATCTAGATTTAATTTTTGGTCATTTTTTACTGTCTTACCTGCGGGCATAAAGATATGAGAATGTGGATGCCCTTTTTGTAAACATGATTTTGAAATAAAATATTCTTCGAGTGCAGTTTTGATAGCTGCTGCAGTAAGAATATTCTTCCACGAAGAAAATGTTCCATAAATCTGAAAATATGCTAATCTGACGATGTAACATCAAGAGAATATGGTGGGTGAAGTTTCCCAGTCTAACTCTTTGATTTTTGATTGGGTGATTCTAGCACTATGATGTCTTCCATTGTTATGTTACAGAATAATATCTTTTCAATTAATCAGTCTTGGGCGTTCCGGAATCAAAACCATGTTTAGTCTATCAAGCTGAGCACAATAATAGCATAGGTCAACAAATCTTTATCTTTTTTGAGGTAACATTAATGAAAATAGGTGTATATGAAGTATTTTGTAGTCCTAAATCCGAAAATGATAAGCTAATTACTGTAACACGTACAGTTTTTTTGTTACAGGGGGGTCGGTGATGGGGCAAAAAAAGAAGACGACATATTTTTACAATTTAATATTTATTTAAAACAAATATGTAAAACGTGTTAAATATATGCAAAGACATTACTGAGGATTATGTGACTAAAAAGTATATTACATGAGATGTCATACAGCGACAAAAAAATTCACTTTTTCCTCTTGTGTTCTGTAGCGTCATATCTTTTTAAAAACCAAACATAGATGGGTTCCAACGTCCCTGGTATCTTGCTTCCATCGTCCTGATGTCCTGGTGAAACCTCTCTCCTTGTTCGTCGCATACTGCACCCAAATTTTCCGGAAAAAATACAAATGGGAGTGTAAAAACTGCATTTTTAAGGTTATGCTACACCCAAGTTTTTCATAGGCTTTCCAGAGTTCATCTATGAGGTTTTTATAGTTTTCATCTTTCTTGTTGCTCAGAAATCACATTTATAAATAACTTCGAAGCTGCCAATTCCTTTTCATTTAATTTTTCTTCAAAAATTTAAGTTACCTAGAAGCTTTATTTCAGATCCAATAAATATACCCTTCTTTTAGTTTTGCATCACTTAATTGAGGAAATTTGTCTTTTAGGTACCTGAAACCTGACTTTGACTTGTATTGAAGTAATTTCTACATTCTCCAGTCCAAAATTAGGTACAAATAATTTCAATTATCCCATGATATACAGGAGAAGCAGGTACTTGAAAATGGGACGTGCTAGGCTATTTCTATGAAAAGGTGTTTTAATAACTACCTAAGTGAAACGCAAAATGAGGATTTTCATCAATGTTACAAAACTTATGTCGACCTGTGTATCCTTGTCATGTTGCAGAAAAACACCTATTCGATTAATCATTATTGGACGTTTTTTAATCAAAGCCATGTTTAGTCTATCAAGTAGAACACAATAATATTCAGTACTTTTTGTTTCATTAGGATTTAGAACCTCATAGCGTATAATCCATGTAAAACCCTACCATATTGATAGATGACTTTTTTAAGGTAAAGACCTAGTTTTGGAGTGCTTAAAGATGGTTGTCCTGGTGGTAATCATTGGTTTTTCTTATGTAGATTGCTGTATAGAATTTCATCTGTAGATGAATGCCTCCATTCTCTGCCTCCATCTCTCCTGAACCTGGACCAAACTGCACTGCGGATGATTACTTGTTGAATTTCTGGCACCCATATTCCTTCTCTTTATCTTGTGTTTCGTTGTATTGTGAACCATTACGTTTTGTGGCGAATTCCTGGATGGTTTGTTTGGGATTAGCTTCAGTTGTAACCAATAACAGATCCTTATCAAATTCAACAGGTCTTCCAGATTCTATATCGTCGAAAAGAATGAAATCCGTTCTTAAATTTTTTAAACCAACGTAGATATGTTCTGCTCTCCAAGGCACCAGAAAAAAACAGCCTTAATGACATTTGTGGTTAGGTTTTCGAAATTCATAAACCTTGCTTTTCTATTGTTATGTCGTTCACCTTTTTTCCGAAATTTAACAAGTACACTAAATATCAAAATATTTATCTAGAATATACGTTCTGTGATAGTTATATTATTATTAGTACATGGCAATATTTTTTAAATTTGAAAAAAAACGACATTACTTATGTGTACCCCTATTACAGGGTTTTCCAATAGGGGCGCACGAAATTTGACAGTCTATAGGAGCCACGTTGGCTAAGCTGCATTTCTCAAATTTGGAGGTTATAGTAATTAATGTTGGGCAAATCATCATGGAAAGTTATATTATTGAGCAACGTGTACAAATAATTCAAGTTTACTATTAAAATGAGTGCTCAGTTTGAACTAGGTTCCGCGCGCTACGTGATTTTTACGGTGCGTACAATCGTTTGACATTTGGTGGACAAATCCGAATCAACTGGTTCAGTAAACAATCAAACAACACCCTTATGTAGTTGAATTGTGAGGCCTGCAGGAAACATTGTTGCAGTGAACGAAACTGTGCAGGACAACTCGAGGCAGTCAATTCCTCGTCGCGCCCAATAACTTTGCCTTTCGCAGAACTCAACTTGGCGAATTTTGCGCCGGCACTTGGGCGCGCACCCATATGAAATTCAATTGACCCAGGAACTGAAGGTACACTACCATAGGCAGCGCCGAGCATTTTCTGACTGGGCTCTGGAGCAGTAGGAAGTGGACTCTGATTTCGGACGGAAAATCATCTTCAGCGATGAGGCCCATTTTTGGATGAATAGTTATGCCAACAAGCAAAATTGTTTTTGGGAGATAACAATCCACATGAGACCCATCAGCTGCAAATGCGTACAGAAAAAGTCACTGTTTGGTGTGGATTTTGGACCAGCGGGATCGTTGGGCCGTACTTCATCCAAAATGAAGCTGGCACCGCCATAACTGTCACCGGCGAGAAGTACACGTCGATAATAACCAATTTTTTGTGGTCTAAATTGGAAGATATGGATCTAAACCACATATGGTTGCAACAAGACGTTACGTGTTACACAGCGCATGCAACAATGAATCTGCTGCACGACAAATTCGATGACTTGGTTATCTCACATTTCGGCGACTGGCCACCGAGATCGTGTGACTTAACGCTATTAGACTTTTTCTTGTGGGGCTACGTTAAATTACGGTTCTATGCGAATAAGCCCCAGACGATTCATGCCAACTAACATAACGCTAAAAAGATTATGTATGAAAGAAAATTGTTTTCAACTCAATAACAGATTCTATGAACAATGAAGGAACGTTAATGAGCAATCAGCTGTCACATATAAGTATATCCTACGATATGTGATAATGCTAAGACAAAGCTGTTTTCAATTCTTCTATTAGAACCTTAGGTGTGAAGCACTAAGAGATTTACCAGTAAATACCAAATCACTTTTTAAAACTTCTCGACGCAAGTTAACTAATAGTTGCATTAAGGCTAGTCAAACGAGCCGACTTGGGTGGCGCGACCTAGGAAAATATCAAAAACACATAAAATATGTTTACTTGACATACAGTGGCGGGTTTAATGATACGCGGAGTAAGCGGTCGCGTGGAGCTCCGAGATACCATTGGGTCTCGAATTTCACAGCATTTATTTTTTTCAAAAAAATCAATTTATTTACAAAAAATTAAAACTATTTTTTCTTCACAGTAAAAAATGAACATACATCAAAATAGTTGTTGAAAACTAAAGAAATGCATTGCATAAGTTTTTAACAGTAAATTCAGAGATAGGGTTGATATGATCAACATACACTTCAGATAAATTGTCTGTGTTCGAAACTTCTTCTGAACCACACAGACCACACAGTTATGAAGAGAAAAAAGGAGTACAAGTTGAGAATCATACAAGATGTTGAAAATACTACTGATAAAAGGGAGTGTGAAGACGCAGAAGATGAGATAGTCCAGACAAACTCTTGCATATCTATCAATATCGAAGTGTTGAATGATATAGCTTTATGGCCAACAATTTTTTAGATGCTATTATTGACCATATTCTTAAGCACAAGCCAAAAATTATCGGAAATATAGATAATTTGAAATCAGTATATAAAGACAGAAATCAAGTTTCTTACAGAGGACTTTCTTATGTTCATGTTTACAGAAAGAAATCAAATGTAATTATGGAAAAGAGAACTTGCCTGATATTTTCAAAAACAAGCAAAAGTGTTTTAAGGGTGGTCTGCCACCCTTGCAAAATCTAAATTAATAACTGGTTTACAAAATTGGAGATTAATTATTGTTATTTTATTGGACCACGAAGTTTCAAAAGAACACATATCAGCCATGTGTACTCTGTACAAAAGATTAACCAAATTCAATGGAATTTATACTCAACTATTACAGGAAAAGGAAAAATAAGAATGTTACTGGAGAGAAGTGTTGAAAAGAATTGTGTCAACAATAAAATTATTGAGTCGCTTAGGATTAGGATTTAGAAGTCACGATGAAGGCAAAGATTCCGATAGGAAAGGAAATTTAACCTGCTTGAAATTACCTGAAATTACATACCTTGAAATTACATCCACAAAAATATGCCAAACAAGAACGAGGAAATG